>JAXCGZ010015095.1:255000-272500 GCA_037179515.1 Halocaridina rubra
CATAAAAATGGTAAAATTAACTTAACAGTATTGCTTACCTTTACTTGTGTAATCTAAAAGATAAAAATAGTAATATTACACTACAGTACAGTACAGTACATTATGCAGTACAATATTGTTTACCTTTACTCGTGTGGTCGGCTTGCACACTGGAAGGAGCGTTGCAAGGGAGGAAGAGACAGGCTTATTGGGAGGTGGAAGCTGGAGAGGCAGGTGCTGAGGAGAGTGGGCCAGGTGAGTCTGAGGAGGCAAAAGAATATACAACAGATTATGGAAGTACTGGGGCATGTGAGTATACAGAGGTAGAAGGTACAGGATCTGTTGGTGGGGGCTCTACCTTCACGAAGAATTTGTCGAGGTGAGTCTGGAAGAATGGCATTTTTTTCACCTCATATATTTCTTTGTAACTCCGCAGGGCATCATTGATCCCTCTCTCGACCTTAGTGTACCTGGAAACGTTGGATCTTGATCCTCAAGCTTTGCAACATTTCCTCTATTAGGGCTTCTCCAGTTGAAAGAGGTCCTCGGCAGAAAAGTCCTTGCCATGAGATTCCAGAAGCTCTTTTACATCATCAGCCTCCACCTCCAACTTGAGCTCCTTACTCAGGGTAACTACGTTCTTGGTGACAGCCTTAACTGTCTCCTCAAAGCCACGGAAGCCATTCACAAAATAAAGGCATGCTTTCTTCTATACCCCATTCAAGTTCGTTTGCTTCACTTTCTCCCAAGCATCAGCAATATTCTTCACAGCCTAAAGAATATTGTACAACTTCCAGAAATCCTTGAAAGAAAAGTTCTTTTCCTTTTCAGTTGCCCTGAGATCCATAGCGATTGTCCTTCGGATGAAGTAGGCCTTGAGAGATGCAATGACCCTCTGATTCATTGGCCATAACAATGCAGTGGTATTAGGTGGAAGGTAAACCACTTTGATATTAGGATGAGAGTCATCCAAATGGGGTGGGTGACCGCTATCAGCGTTTCGGACAAAGGCTTCCACCGTCTTCCATTGTCTCGCCTCACTCGTGTGCGCCATTCACGTTGTGCTTATTATTATTAATATGTTTTGCTTGTGATTTTTTTACTCGCATATGTTAACCTTTGCAATGCCTCCCAAGCATCCTTCATCTTCTAAGGCTTCTTGTAGTGAGCCTAAGCGGCAAAGGAAAATGTTAACCATTGTAGATAAAGTGAAACTCTTAGATATGTTGAAAGAAGGAAAAAAGTTTGTAGATGTTGGCCGCTATTTTACGTAAACGTAAAAATCATTGTAAAATACTGTACCTATGTATGTCAAGCCATCATCACCTCATTCACGGTAAGTTTTCCTATCACTTTCATAAAAAATTACGTTGCTTGCTGTTATTTATAATGTAAAGGGTGTTTTTTTAACAGTACAAGGAGGGTTTATACAGTGTAAACGTAAAAATACATTAAAATATCTATGTACATATAGGCTGATCCTACTCCGCGGTTTTCCTGGTTCGTGCCGGGTCCCGGAACCGAACTACCGCGATAAGGGGGGTAACACTGTATGTATATATATATATATATATATATATATATATATATATATATATATATATATATATATATATATATATATATATATATATATATATATATATATATTAATCCCTCGCTCTATCGCGATTCACCTCTTGCGAATTCACCGTATCGCGATAAAAAAAACAAAAAAAAAGATTGTTGTGACACCAGGATGGGCCAACAAATTATAAAATAAAACAGCCTTTATCAGGCTGTAAAGAGAAACAGAGATGGAGAGTGTAATGACCTGTCAGATGTGAAGGGATTATAAAAGATGTGTAATGAATCTCCAGCTCCCTGCTGGGTTTTAATATACCTCTGCATTACTCTCATGATGTCTATTCCAATAATTCTCCTTAGATCTTATTATTATTATTATTATTACTATTGGCAACAATAATTTTCCTTTGATGATGATTGTGGAGATTATTATCATCATCATTATTATTATTATTAAGGGCTCATCATTGTACAACTGTTGGTTTATTTACTTTATTAACTGTGTACAGTGCCCCTCCCTAGTTGGCTGGGACAAAGAGAGTGTGGGGTGAGAGAGAAAGAGAGAGAGAGAGAGAGAGAGAGAGAGAGAGAGAGAGAGAGAGAGAGAGAGAGAGAGAGAGAGAGAGAGAGAGAGAGAGAGAGAGAGAGAGAGAGAATCTTTAATTAACTCTTGTTCATTCAACCAAAACTACATTATTTATTGTAAAAATAATGGTTTAATTACAAATTCGTAATAATAATGATATTAATAATAATAATAATAATAAAAATAATAATAATCTCCACAATCATCATCAAAGGAAAATTATTATTAAACATAATAATAATAATAATACTAATAATAATAATAATAATATCTAAGGAGAATTTTTGGAATAGACATCATGAGAGTAATGCAGAGGTATATTACAACCCAGCAGAGAGCTGGATATTCATAACACATCTTTTATAATCCCTTCACATTTGACAGGTCATTACAAGGGTGATAATTAATAAAGTTTTAAAAATTCATGCTCAAACCAGAACACATAATGGGTAATGGACTTAAGCTTGATAAATTTAGGTTCAGAAGGGAAATTGGTGAAAATTGGCTTGGTAATACCGTAGATTCCTAGTAGGTTGATAAATGCCGATATATATATATATATATATATATATATATATATATATATATATATATATATATATATATATATATATATATATATGCAAAATAAACTGTTATATCACAACACAATATGAAGCAAAAAAAGGGTCCATAAATAAAACACTTCTTCGCTTCTTTTTGTGTTTTATTTATGGGCCCTTTTTTTGCTTCATATATATATATATATATATATATATATATATATATATATATATATATATATATATATATATATATATATATATATATATATATATATATACAATGATGATGATGATCTTTCCTAATCGTAATCCTCTTTGTACTCGTGGAAGAAGTGTAAAAATAATTTTTTTATTTATTTATTTTTTTAAAGGTGTTCCTACTTCGCGAAAATTCACCTATCGCGACGGGTCCGGGAACCTAACCCTCGCGATAAACGAGGGATCACTGTATATGTATATATATATATATATATATATATATATATATATATATATATATATATATATATATATATATATATATATATATATATATATATATATATATATATACAGTGTTGCATCACTTATCGCGGTAGTACGGTTCCGGGACCTGGCGCGAACCAGGAAATCCGCGAAGTAGGATCAGCCTATATGTACATAGATATTTTAATATATTTTTACGTTTACACTATAAACTGTCCCTGTACTGTTAACATACCACCCTTTACTTCATAGATAACAGCATGCAAGCGTAAATTTATATGAAAGTGATAGGAAAACTTACAGTGAATGTGATGATGACGTGACATACATACTCATTTACAATTATTTTTTCGTTTATGTACTGTATAAACCCTCCCTGCACTGTTAAAAAAACACCCTTAACATTATAGATAACAGCAAGCAACGTAAATTTTTATGAGTGATAGGAAAACTTACCGTGAATGTGATGATGACGTGACATACATACTCATTTACAATTATTTTTTCATTTACGTACTGTATAAACCCTCCCTGCACTGCTAAAAAACCACCCTTTACATTATAAATAACAGCAAGCAACGTAAATTTTTATGAAAGTGATAGATAAAATTACGGTGAATTAGGTGATGATGACGTGACATACATACTCATTTACAATTATTTTTTCGTTTACGTACTGTATAAAGCCTCCCTGCACTGTTAAAAAAACACCCTTTACATTATAAATAACAGCAAGCAACGTAAATTTTTATGAAAGTGATAGGAAAACTTACCGTGAATGTGATGATGATGACGTGACATACATACTCATTTACAATTATTTTTTCGTTTACGTACTGTATAAACCCTCCCTGCACTGTTAAAATAATACCCTTTACATTATAAATAACAGCAAGCAACGTAAATTTTTATGAAAGTGATAGATAAAATTACGGTGAATGAGGTGATGATGACGTGACATACATACTCATTTACAATTATTTTTTCGTTTCCGTACTGTATAAACCCTCCCTGCACTGTTAAAAAACCACCCTTTACATTATAAATAACAGCAAGCAACGTAAATTTTTATGAAAGTGATAGATAAAATTACGGTGAATGAGGTGATGATGACATGACACACATACTCATTTACAATTATTTTTTCGTTTACGAACTGTATAAACCCTCCCTGCACTGTTACAAAAACACCCCTTACATTATAAATAACAGCACGCAACGTAAATTTTTATGAAAGTGATAGATAAAATTACGGTGAATGAGGTGATAATGACGTGACACACATACTCATTTACAATTATTTTTTTGTTTACGAACTGTATAAACCCTCCCTGCACTGTAACAAAACACCCTTTACATTATAAATAACAGCACGCAATGTAAATTTTTATGAAAGTGATAGATAAAATTACGATGAATGAGGTGATGATGACGTGACACACATATTCATTTACAATTTTTTCGTTTACAAACTGTATAAACCCTCCCTGCACTGTTAAAAAAACACCCTTTACATTATAAATAACAGCAAGCAATGTAAATTTACATTTCCAATAAAAAAATGAAAATACTGAATTTTTTTTTCTTTCAATATTTTAATATTTTTGCGTATACCCATAAAATAAAATAATAATTTATCCAAAAAAAAAAAAAAAAAAACGTGATAGAGTGAGAACGCGAACTAAGAAACGCGAATAACCGGGGTAACACTGTATATATATATATATATATATATATATATATATATATATATATATATATATATATATATATATATATATATATATATATATATATATATATATATATATATATATATACTTACTAATCCCGCGTTTATCACGAGGGTTCGGTTCCGGGACCGGCTGCGATAAGTGAAAAACCATGAGGAAGGAGCACCACATTAAAAAAATAAATAAATAAAAAAATAAATGATTGACACCAGGATGGGCCAAAAAATAATAAAATAAAACAGCCTTTATCAGGCCTGGGCAAGAAGAATACATAAAGTAAAGAGAAACAGTGATGGAGAGTGTAATGACCTGTCAGATGTGAAGGGATTATAAAAGAAGTGTAATGAATACCCAATTCTCTGCTGGGTTTTAATATACCTCTGCATTACTTTCTTAATGTCTATTATTATTATTATCATTGGCGACAATAATTTTCCTTTGAGGTATTACACCCAGGTCTGACTGGTAAATACCAAATTCAAGTTTTTCATGCCCGAGACCTAGGGCTAATATATGACTGGGTGGCAATGGCTAAATGACTCGTAATTTGGCTCGAAATAGTGAAGGGCATGGAAATAAGGTGAACAATTTATAACAACTGTAATATTAATTTCACTTAATACAATAGGAATTACAATCTGAGATTTTACAAACCTACAGATTAACAAAACAGACATAAATATATACAATCCTACGGATTAACAAAAACAGACCATAAATACAAATTAACATACACCTACAGATTAACAAAAAACAGCAAAAACCAACAAGGAAATAATAATGATAATTAATATAACATTTAACTAATACAAAAAGTGAAATGGAACCTGGGAGGAGAGCAATAAACTAATACACAATAAATATTGCACAAACGACACACAAGGAGCTTCAGGTGGACAAAAAGCTGGTACGGGGAATATACTCCTGGTATGTGGTGACGATCGTTGGATTGGAACTGCACTCTGCCTGCCGGCGTTCTTGACCGGGTATATAAAACCTCGGACAGTGGGGAGGTCTTGGGACTAAGATGGTCCGCCAAGTAGGGTCGAGAGTAAGGCCAGAACATCATTATGATTGGATGTTCGAGGAGAAGTAAATGCTGATTGGTTGAAATGAACGCTGACTGTTTCAGTAAAAGTATTGGTAATTGAAAAGGGGTAACAAGGTTGATTGGGGTTGTAACATACCCTCACACCAAAAACCTCTGTAGGGGAACCCGGAAGAGGTAATGAAGAGAGGCGACCACAAACAAGCAGCTCATAATATTTGGTGGGATCATAGTATCTTGACAGGCAAGTAACAAATACTTCCAGCATTCCCACTTCTCGGTAGACATCCTTGAGTACCACGTTATGTTTGAGGACAGTAAGTAATGTGTTTATACAGATGATGGAACAGAGGTTGGCACTGGTGCCTCGTAGAAATATCGATGGCAGCACGTTGAAAGCTTGGACATTTCTCACACTGGCATCCGTCTCAAATCCACGTGATAAGGCATCAGCGAATATATTTTCCGGGCCTCTGATATGGTGAACTTGAAAATTGCAGGTCTGAAGTAGGAGGGACCACCTAAGAATCCTTTGATTGTTTAGTTTGGTCAAGTTGATAAAGGCCAGTGGGTGGTGGTTGGTAAAAACTTGTACACAGTGAGGCGAAGCCTGAAGATAGCACAAACTTTTTGATTGCAAGGATGAGAGCCAGTGCCTCTTTTTCTCTGGTGGAATAGGGTGCTTGATGCTTCTTCAACTTGCAGGAATAATCTGCCACGAGGTGCAGTACATTGGTTTGTTGGTCGGCTTGCAAAAGGTTGATGTCTGGAGCTCTTAAAACAGATTGAGAAGTTAAAATCATTTAATATTGGTACAAACTAAATTGGGTGATAAATGCGGAAATCTCTTTAGCATTCTCTGTAAGAGGTATTTGATAATACCCCTTAGTGAAATCAAGGGTTGTAATAAACTGGGATTTTCCAGTAGTATTTAAAAGGTCTTCAATTAGGGAAGGGGATAAGAGTCTTTGATAGTTACGTTATTTACTTTTCTATGGTTAGTACAAAGTCGGAGAGATCCATCAGGTTTTGGCACTAAAATACATGGTGATGCCCAGGGAGACATACTTGGTTCAGCTAATCCTTGAATTAATAGATAATCTACTTCTTTCTTCATAATATCATTCTTATGGGGGTGTAATCTATATGGAGCTAGCCTAATATGGGCTTGACATGAACTAATCAACTTTATGTCATGTTGGATATAATTACACAATCCTGGAGAATCAGAAATAACAGAGGGAAACTGATGCAACAGCTGAGCCAAGTCTGCCTTCTGGTTTGAATGAAGATCACCAAGATATTCTTTAAGGTTCTGTAATATACTGGTGTTGGAGAGAGAGCCTTGGTTACAGGGTAAGTCAACAGGTAGGCAGCTCTCACCATCACCATCCAATCCCATCTCAGACATAGGGTTGGAGTCTGCCACACATACTGTAACAGGAGAAACAGTTCCGATATCTACCTCTGGTGATCTGGAATAGTAAGGTTTGAGTAAATTCACATGAACCAACTGTGTTTTCTTTCTACAATCAGGTGTTGCTATGACATAGTTTAGAGGACTCAACATTTTCTGAATTGCATATGGTACACAATATTCTCGCAACACCTGCTTTAAAGTGTTGTGAAATATTTCCAGACACCCCTGAGACTGTGAGTGATAGGCAGATGAAGTTACATTTTTGACTCCTAACTCAGTTACGACCTGCGGAAAAGTTTGACTTGTAAAATTCGTAACCTGATCAGACTGCATTTCTTTTGAGATGCTTTTATCATCAATATCTACAGCTACATGTCGCATCACTTCCAACGAAGGATCAGAACTCTGTGCTTGTATTAGTTCTTCTTTAGACAATGGCTGGTTCAGGAGATTCTCCTGAACTTTAGGGGAAGGCAAGGATGACAATGTATTAGAAGATTTAGACACAGCGAGTTTAGCTTGAGCCCTTGTTACTGCACAAGAAGGAAAAAGATCAGGGGATTCATCAAGAACTCTTGGAAGAGGATTATCAACAGTAGTAATATTAGGTACGGTAAGAGTTCCAGCGAGATCATTTCTCAATAATAGTTGAACTCCTTGAACAGGCAATTTACCATATTTGACAGCTACTTTTACATTTGACTTAAACAGTGGGCACTCAAGATAAACTCGTGCAAGAGGATTGACATATGAGACATTAAATCTGACAGTAGAACCTTCTCTCCTGTTAACTTATGACTCAGATTAGGAATAGCATCATGAACTGAAATGGACTGAGCAGCCCCAGTATCTCTAAGAATAGTTATGGGGAATACCCGACCCTTGGGGCTAAGCACGACATGACCCGTGAAAGTAAATGCTTTGAACATACTAGTCTGAGAGGAGCAAAAATGAGAAGCAACAGGTTTGGTATTGGAATCTGTATCAGTAAAACCCTTCCTTGAAACTTGGCACCCTGGATGTTTACACTGTACAATAAGCACAAAATAGCTGGTTTGAATTTGACTTATTGTCTCTCTGCCCATCACTCAATCTACTTTGGGGATCACGAGAGGTAGATTTTACAAAAACACCACGATCCGCCCCACGCACATTCCAGGATTCCAACCGTAAGGCTTGAGCATCTGCCGTTTCTGCTACCTTAAGAAGCTCCGTTATACTGCTCTCCTCTACATGTTTAAGTATAGGAAATGGTATTTTACTCTTCCATTCCTCCAAGACTTTTGCATTCACGAGTTCGGAATACGTAGTGATATTTAAGGATTCTAACCACATTTTGAACTGTCGCACTTTCTCGGTGGCAAATTCCACATAGGTTTGATACTTAGCTTTAGTCATATTCCTAAATTTCTGCCTATATCCTTCGGGTGTGATTGCATGCGCATGAAGTATTTGAGTTTTAACAAAATCATAGTCTTCCGTTACATCCAAACTACTATAGACTCTCAGAGACTTTCCCGACAATTTAGGACCTATAATGTTCATCCACTTGTCTTTTGGCCAATTCTGTTTATTAGCGATATTCTCAAACAATTTAAAGGACCCATCAATGTCTCCTTCGTCAAATATTGGTACCACAGAAGAAACTGTGGAAAAGTTGTAAGATACCTCTTTCTTCTTTATAGATAGTTCTATGTCCCTATGCTTACCAACCTGTTCCAACTTTTAATTTTAATTCTCTTTCTACATCAAATTTTTTCGTTTCTACTTCTAATTTTAATTTTGATTCCCTTTCTCTCGTTTCAGCTTCTAATTATCTCGTTTCTACTTCCATTTTATACTGAAGTTCTAATCTATACTTCTCTAACTTGAGCAAAGAAGAGGGGTCCGCTTTCAGAGTAGCATTATCAATATGATCTACTTCAATTATCTTTGACTAAGGAATCTTGTCTGGATCGGACTCTTCCTTGGTATCCTCAGGTAATGAAACATATCCAGCAATTACTTCAAGAACACCTTGTTTCATTAAACGTTTTGAAACAAGTTCCTTAACTGTTTTCTTAGTTACCTTTGAAGGGTGAGTTGGAAGAGCAATTTTATAATGTTCAGCAATATTTAACCAACCGGATTTTCTAATGTCACTTATTTGATCTCAAGAGGGAGACTTCAAGAAAAATTATATATCAAAGTCTTTACTAGCCATGACGTATATTAATCAAAACTTTAGGAAAAATGAAGCGAGGAGCTCTGGGAAAATACAGTAGCGATAGTCAAGCACGACCCGGAATCTATGCTTTACTATACCCAAATACTTTGACACTAGAGTATTAACGACTTGTTAGGTAGAGATACTAAAAAGTAGCATGAGTAATGGGATTATACGTATCCCGATACTTGAGTAGAGTACTTTGAAACTTGGATACTTGTGAGAGTACGTTGAATAAAGAGACTTGAAAATATAAAGCACTCCGAAAAAAATGAACTGACGATTCTTGAAAAGACCTAACGAGCTATTTAATACTGATTCATGAGATTAATTAGATTAACAAAGTTAACGAGTCTTGGAAGAACGTACAGAAAACTACCGTCACCCTACGTTCAGATTAGTGTTTACTTTGCGGCTACCACGCAAGATAACGAGTATACACTAATGATCAACGATCATCACACACTTGTTACGGTTGTTACAATTTGTACTTCTTATTACAAAAGACACAGACAAAAATACACACAAAATTTTTCACAAAAAAAACCCAAAAAAACTCAAGAATTCACTGTTCCCTTTCCTGAAAACGTAATACAATTGTTATAACAATACGGGAACAATGAAGAAGTTAATGTATACTACTTTACCTTGAGCAAGGATCCTGGCAAGGTTGCCAATATATTACACCCAGGTCTGACTGGTAAATACCAAATTCAAGTTTTTCATACCCGAGACCTATGACTAATATATGACCAGGTGGCAATGGCTAAATGACTCGTAATTTGGCTCGAAATAGTGAAGGGCATGGAAATAAGGTGAACAATTTATAACAATTGTAATATCAATTTCACTTAATACAATAGGAATTACAATCTGAGATTTTACAAACCTACAGATTAACAAAACAGACATAAATATATACAATCCTACAGACTAACAAAAACAGACCTAAACACAATAATAATTTAATAAATATAAATTAACAAATATAAACCTACAGATTAACAAAAAACAGACAAAAACCAATAAGGAAATAATAATGATAATTAATATAACTTTTAACTGATACGAAAGGTGAAATGGAAACTAATCACAATAATTATAGAAATGACACACAAGGAGCTTCAGGTGGACAAAAAGCTGGTACAGGGAATATACTCCTGGTATGTGGTGACGATTGCTGGATTGGAACTGTACTCTGCCTGCCAGCGTTCTTGACCAGGTATATAAAAGCTCGGACAGTGGGGAGGTCTTGGGACTAAGATGGTCAGCCAAGGAAGGGTCGAGAGTAAGGTCAGAACATCATTATGATTGGCTGTTCGAGAAGTAAATGCTGATTGGTTGAAATGAATGCTGGTTGTTTCAGTAAATGTATTGGTAATTAAAAAGGGGTAACAAGGTTGTTTGGGGATGTAACAGATGATGATTGTGGAGATTATTAAGATTATTATTATTATTATAATCACGAATTTGTCATTAAACCATTATTTTTACAATAAATAATGTAGTTTTGGTTGAATGAACAAGAGTTGATTAAAGATGTTTCTCTCTCTCTCTCTGTCCAACAGCAAACAGCAAACAGCAAACAAAATTTCGATGTAATATCGTCAGGGGAATAGCAGGTAGAGAATATATATATATATATATATATATATATATATATATATATATATATATATATATATATATATATATATATATATATATATATATATATTTCATTTAAGTTTTCCATGAATACAGTATGATATACATTTTCATTGAACGAATTGTATGTTTTCTTTTTCTCTCAGCTGACACTATTTATGTTAAGATTTCGTGCAGATAGATAGAATAATGTTTAGATCCAAGGAATATTAATACTAAAATCTTGAAATTAGATAAACCCCAAACAAAGTGGAGAGAGAGAGAGAGAGAGAGAGAGAGAGAGAGAGAGAGAGAGAGAGAGAGAGAGAGAGAGAGAGAGAGAGAGTGTCAAAGTCAAAATTCTTTATTCCATCAATAATAATGGTTATTACATAATAGGTACAATACAATAGTTATATAAACATAATTATAAACAGATTATTAAGAGGATACTACATTAATGTCATAGATAAAAGGACTGTATACAATTTCCCCACGATCACATAACATACAAATGTAATAATAATGATAAAGTATAAAAAGATAAGACAGGACAAAGCTTAGTCCTTGAATAAAATTTCATGAGGTTATTTTTCAAAGAGGACATCGACTAACATCGCACAAGACGAAGCTTAATCCCTCAATAGAAGTTTCATAAGGTGGCCTTTGAGAGAGGATATTGTCTGACTGCATCTTATGTTTTGTGGTAGTTGATTCCATAGTTTAGGTCCAGTAACATTTAATGCTCTAGGTCCTGTATCAGTGTTTGTTCTTGGGATATAAAGGGTGTCCAGACTTCTAGTGTTGAATCTTTCCCCTCGAATCTGAGCTACAGTTGGCAAAGTGAAGAGCCAGTCGGGAATAAACTTGTGATGAATTTTGAAGATTAAAAGGCACATTTCATAAATGTGTTTTTCATCCATACGGAGCCATTTTAATTTATCATATATTGGGGTGACATGGTCATGTTTGCGAGCGCCCACTACAGCAACCTTATCAGCGAAATTCTGCATTTTACTTACTCTGCCCATTTGTGTCTTATTAGTTGAGCCCCAAACTCTCAAGCAGTAGTTTATGATACTAAGTACCAAGGACTGCACCACCATGACTCGACATTCAAAGTTGAAACTATCACTTACACGGTTAATAAAGAGAAGTGTACCTGTAACCTTTTTCTGCAATTCAACGATATGAACATTGAAAGTTAAAAAGTTGTCCATATGTACTCCAAGGTTTTTGACACTTTGTGATGGAACGAGTGTGACATCGCCGAGTCTTAAATTGAGAGAGAGAGAGAGAGAGAGAGAGAGAGAGAGAGAGAGAGAGAGAGAGAGAGAGAGAGAGAGAGAGAGAGAGAGAGAGAGAGAGAGAGAGAGAGAGAGTTATAACTAGCTTAGTGTGAAAGATAATTATATATATATATATATATATATATATATATATATATATATATATATATATATATATATATATAATATATATATATATATATATATATATATATATATATATATATATATATATATATATATATATATATATATATATATATAAAATGTACGATGACGATGATGATCTTTTCTTATCGTAATCCTTATTTACTTAAAAAAAAAAAAAAAAAAAAAAATTTTTGCATTATTTGCATAATTCGAATTTTTTAACTATTATTTTTTGGGGGCGTTATTGCAAATTCGTGGTTAAAAAAATCGCGCATAAAAGGAACAAGGTGTACATAGATACATTCCACAAGTAATTATCAACATATTAACAAATATAAAAAAGCTAATACAATACATTTTACAAGTACACCTAGTTCTTGGCATAATGCGAAGATAGGTTCTCAGAAGTGACGTGTATTGTGAAAATCGCGTAATGTAACGAGTCATTTTCCATAAGAAACAATGATAACTGGCATAGATACGTTTGACAACCGTACATAGACACACTATGCCAAAGATATAAGATAAGTAAAACATATTTTATGAGTACATAACAAAGCAGAAAGACCTGCAGTTATTTATATTAACATGCAAATAGTGTAGAGTATAAAAGATATACAGATTTACTGTAGAGTAAACAAGTTAATGCACTCTATTATGCGGTGGGCACCAGGCATACACTGGAATGTGCATGGTGGCGGTGAGCACGTGGCTTAATGGTAGAAGAGGAGGAGGATGCGGGAGAACGAACCTCTATCTGCAAACGTTTTTGCTCTCGAACGTCTTTTCCCTGATATTATATGATAAGTTTGTTTGCTGTTTGTTCTTATTGCTTTTTTTCCATTCTCACCATAATATCCGATCGCATTAAGCGGTAAAAGAGGAGGAGGATGCAGGAGAACGAACTTCTATCTGAAAGCGTTTTGCCGCCTCCATATCAGCTGATGCACGCTTGCACGTTTTTTCCTTGACGATATTATACGGCAAGTTTGTTTGTTGTTTGTTCTTAATGCTCATCCACGTACACCTAGTTCTCAGAATAACGCCTAGATAGGTTCTCAGAAGTGACGGGTAAATGGAAAATTGCGTGAAAAAACAAGTCATTTTCCACAGGAAACAATGATAAAGGGCATAATACGTTCCACAACCTTACATAGACACACTATGCCAAAGATATAAGTAAAACGTATTTTATAAGTACATAACAAAGCAGAAAGACCTTTAGTTATTTATATTAACATGCAAATAGTGTACAGTATAAAAGATGTACAGATTTACTGTACAGTAAACAAATTCATGAACTTTATTATGCGGTGGGAAACAAGCATACACTGGGACGTGCATGGTGGCCAGTGTTGCCAGATAAAGCGGATGTTTTTATTTTCAAATGTATGGTACATTTTAGGATACATATTAATTACAAGATGGTAGTACTTTAATTTAAATTAAATGTACTTCATCTTTAAGATACTTGAAAGAACTTACCAGCTTATATGTATATATTTTATATTTATCAATTCTCTCATTCATCTACTCTGGCAACACTGATGGTGGCAGTGAGGATGAGGATGCAAATATTTTGCTGCCTCCGTATCAGCTGATGAACCCTCAAACGCTATTCCCTGACGATATTATATCGCAAGTTTGTTTGCTGTTTGTTCTTAATGCTTTTTTAAAATTTTCATCATAATATTCGATTACATTAAGCAGTAGAAGAGGAGGGGGCTGCGGGAGAACGAACCTCTGTCGGCAACGTTTTGTCACACTTTCGTATCAGCTGATGCACCCTCGCACGCTATTTCCCTGACGATAGTTATATAAAAAATTTGTTTGCTGTTTGTTCTTAATGCTTTATTTAAATTTTCTCCATAATATTCGATTGCATTAAGCGGAAGAACAGGAGGAGGCTGCGGGAGAACGAACCTCTACAGGCAAACGTTTTGTCACACTACCATATCAGCTGATGCACCCTCGCACACTAATTCCCTGATGATATTATATAGAAAATTTGTTTGCTGTTTGTTCTTAATGCTTTTTTTTTAATTTTCTTCATAATATTCGATCGCATTAAGCAGTAGAAGAGGAGGAGGATGCGGGAGAAGGAACCTCTATTGGCAAATGTTTTGATACTTCAATATCAGCCGATGCATCCTCGCACGCTATTTCCCTGACGATATTACATTGGAAATATTTTTCCTATTTATTCTTAATGCTTTTTTAAATTTTCTTCATAATATCCGATCGCATTAAGTGGTAGAAGAAGAGGAGGTTGGAGGAAAAGTGCCTCCGAGGCAGTCAATTTTTTTTTTTTTTTACTAAAATGAAATTTTTTTTTCTAAAATTTTTTGCATGGGCTTTATTCACGAATTTCGTATTGTTTTACAATTATTTTGTAGGGGCGTTATTGCAATTTCGCTGATAAAAAAACGCGGAAAAAAGGAACAAGGTGTACTTAGCATTTTTTCCATTCTCTCCATGATATCCGATCGCATTAAGTGGTAGAAGAGGAGGAGGATGCGGGAGAGCGAACCTCTATCTGCAAAAGTTTTGCTGCCTCCATATCAGCTGATGCACTCTCGCACGCTTTTTCCCTGACGATATTATATGGCAATTTTGTTTGCTGTTTGTTCTTAGTGCTCATCCATGTACTTAGCATTTTTTCCATTCTCTCCATAACATCTGATCGCATTAAGCGGTAGAAGAGGAGGAGGATGCGGGAGAACGAGCCTCTATCTGCAAATGCTTTACCGCCTCCGTATCAGCTGATGTGCTCTCACACGCTTTTTCCCTGACGATATACAAACCTTAACACAAACACAGACAGAACAAGTGATATATCTATGCAGTATGCTGGGTAAAGAGACACTGAAGCACATGGCAGCATGGAGGAAAAGTGCTTCTGAGGCGGTCGATTATTTACTAAAATGAAAAATTAATTTTCAAAATTTTTGGGCAGGCGTTATTCGTGTATTTCGCATTTTTTTACTATTATTTTTTGGGGGCATTATTCCAATTTTGCATATTTTAAACATGCGTATATAGCGAACTGAGTGTACATAACCATGTAAAATATGTAAGCAAAAACTTAAAAAGTACAGTATTAAAGATATACAGATAAACAGAAAAATAAAAAATTAACTTACTCTATATACGGTGAACACCAGGTGTGTGGTGGTGGTGATCAGAGTGTTAAGCCACAACTACTTTCTGACTGGGATTTTCATCCTTATTGGAGTGACTTTGTCACACAAGTCCTTGTTATACTTATAAAACAATGATTTATGACTCTCTCTCTATTTACTGTATTCAATTTATTCATTTATTTATCACTATTTATGGGGGACATCAGGTGTGTGGTGGCAGTGATCACAGTGCCAAGCCATAGCGACTTTTTGAATAGGATTTTTACCCTTACTGGAGTAGCTTTTTCACATAAGTCCTTGTTGTAACAATGTAACAATGATTTATGACTCTCTCTATCTCTAGTCAATTTATCTATTTATATATACAGTGATCCCCCCATTATCGCGGGAATTCGGTTCCGGGACCCGGCGCGAAACGGGTAAATCGCGGAGTAGGATCAGCCTATATGTACATAGATATTTTAATTTATTTTTACGTTTACACTGTATAAACCCTCCGTGTACTGTTAACAAACCACCCTTTACTTCATAAATAACAGCATGCAAGCGTAAATTTATATGACATACTCATGTACATAGGTATTTTACAATTATTTTTACGTTTACTGTGTAAACCCTCCTTGCACTGTTAAAAAACCACCTTTTACTTTATAAATAACAGCATGCAACGTAAATTTATATGTACGTGATAGGTAAACTTACCTTATCTGTTATGGTTAACATTTTCCTTTGCCGCTTAGGCTCACTACACGAAGCCTTAGAAGATGAAGGATGCTTAGGAGGCATTGCAAAGGTTAAAATATGCGAGTAAAAAAATCACAAGCAAAACATATTAATCATAATAAGCACAACGTGAACGGCGCACACGAGTGAGGCGAGACAATGGAAGATGGTGGAAGCCTTTGTCTGAAACGCTGATAGCGGTATCGTATTTTACATGTTGCAATACTGTTAGTATTTATGTTTTTTTACTATTTTATACTGTTTTATTATTCTTAGGCTAAGAAATACGTTTTTTTATCAATAAAATAATGAAACTACTGGAAATATAAATATATATGCTAGCTCACGTAGCTGCGACCCCAATACATTGTACGCTATCGGACACTATTTCGCATGATGCAATACTGTGAGTTATACTGTAAGTACGTATATCTAAATTTATGTTTTTTACTATTTTTTACTGTTTTATTATTTGTAGGCTGGGAAATAAGTTTTTTTTTTATCAATTAGATAATGAAATATGTTTTTTTTCAATAAAAAAAATTAAAATACTGAGAATTTAAATTTTTTTAATATTTTAATATTTTTGCATATACCCAAAAAATAAAATAATAATTTGCCAAAAAAAAAGACCGTGGTACAGTGAAAATGCGAACCAAGAAACGCGATCCAGCGGGGGATCACTGTATATATATATATATATATATATATATATATATATATATATATATATATATATATATATATATATATATATATATATATATATATATATATATATATATATATATATATATATATATATATATATATATATATATACAGTGATCTCCCGCTGGATCGCAGTCGGTAGCGTCCGCGACTCTGAGGCGTCAGGTCGAGGGTTCGCGCCCCGTCACGGTCTGAGGCTAGCAAGGGCATGCACTCAGGGTAACGATTACATCTGCCAAAACAAGTCCTTCGAAAGGAGGCAACCGTCCTAGCCCTTGGTTGAAAAGGGAGTCCGAGACGTAAAACCGGA
>JAXCGZ010015095.1:277500-362500 GCA_037179515.1 Halocaridina rubra
TGGAACCACTATATGTATTTTAATAAGATATTTATATGCTTTTATTCTTATTTATTGTAAAATAACATGATTTTATGTGCTTTTGTTTTTATTTATAGCATTGGGATCCACATCCTCGAACAAAGAAAGTCCTTTTCGATAAATGCAAATGTCTGCTGCATTCTTATTCTTATTATTATCATTATTATTACTATTATCATTATGACGAGTGACGACGCCTAACGGTAGATATTGGAACTACTGTACGTAGTTTAATAAGATTTTATATGCTTTTAATCTTATTCATTGTACAATAACATGATTTTATGTGCTTTTGTTTTTATTTATTGTACAATAACATGATTTCATGTGCTTTTAATGGTTTTCTAGTGATATTATGATTCCAATATTTGTAGCGGACAGACGTAAAGTTGATTACAATGATGTAAACTTTATTTTTTTATTTTTCCATATATTTCTTTGAAAACCGACGTATATCGAGAACGACTTAACTCGAAACGACCTAAGCCGAGGTATAGCTGTGTGTGTATATATATATATATATATATATATATATATATATATATATATTATATATATATATATATATATATATATATATATATATATATATTAGATGGTAATACGATTGATAGTTTTACAATTAGACCACTTCTTACCCCTCTGAATTATTTTAGGTTATTTAAATTAATCTACATAAAATAAGATACAGACACTCCCCAATATACGAACGAGCTAGGTTACATAAGTTTGTTCGTAAGTTGTGTTAAGGTAAAAAAAAAAAATACCACTGGACAGTACATAGGATAAAGACACTTACCTACTACATGAAACATTGAGTATACAGCATCTATGAATTTTAATATGTTCATAAGTTAATATTTTGTATATACAGTACTGTATATATATTGGATAAGCACCATAGAGGTCTGCAATAATTACACAAGGTTCCAGGATCCTATGTTTCAGATATCCTAGTTGATGAGATTGAGAGAAAGAATTTTCTCTCAAAGAGTTCACAGCTCTTCTCCAGAACTGTCTTCAAAAATGAAATACCTTTTGTCTTGGAGTACTAGCTGAAGACACTTTTCCAGAAAAGTGTCTTCAGCAAAGATTGTTTTGTACTTGGTGTGTCACACTGATGCTTCACCAACCTATGAAATATCCTGAGATTCTTCACTACCATTTAATATTTATCAAACCTTGGAAAAACACCAAGGCACAACAAGTACAGACCAGTATTTGCTGAAAAAAGATGTTTAGACCTCTCTGGAAGTGGAACTTCCTGGTCTCCGTCTTTGGGAAAAGAATCTATCTTTCACTCTCATCAATGGGGACATCTGTAACAGTGGGTCCTGGAACCTTATGTAATATTTACAGTCCAAACTGATGATTCTTACCTAATTACACAGAGCATACAGCATGCAGTATTATTGAATTTTAAAACAGTAATTATAATGTAATAATACAGTACAGTGCAGTAATGCATACATAATAAATGAGTACATACTTGGCTAGGTTTTTGTTTGTATCTGTGAATTTTCATAACTCTGTTGCTTGTAAGTAAGGGGAGTTTTTGTACATGATATTTGTGTTTTACTTATAAGGCATCGCTAATTAGTGCTTTCGGAGATAATAAATTTCTAAAATTTTATCTAAATCTTTGGGAGAGATCCTCATCCTGTGGTTTCCCACTTTATATGTGTGCTAGTATGTATGAATACTGATGATATGTAGACAACTAACCGACGACAGTGAAGTAAGGGTGGAGCTAAGACTGTGCACTAGATCAAAAGGGATAATGAGCATATGCCAAGTGGATTTTCATCCACATCACATTATCATTAATTTTTTAACAGTATGGTCGTAATTATCAATGTAATGTATATCGGAGTTTTACGAGAATAATGAAAAGTTTTGAATTTCTTCGTTCTCATGGTGCTTTAACAATAGAAGTTAAGTGTCCCAATTTCAAACAAAGTAAATTGAATTACTTTTATGGTACTTCCTTCATGAAGGCAAAAATTAGATTTTACTTATGGTTTTTGATGTTATTTGAAAAGTCTGACCTTGAAAACTGTCGTAAATTACTCTTCTTAGGTAAGGTTAGACCAGGTTTGGTAATGTAATGTTAGGTTTGAGTAGGTTAGCATACATTTCCGATGGTTGTCAAAATCATAATAATCAAAAACACATAATGAACCATAGGAAAAATACAATTTTCACCTCCATATTGAGACAGATCAAATTGTAAAAATTTATCATATATATAATAATATATTTTATTTTGTATATTACCACTAAAGGGACAAAAACTTACCTGGCCTTCAGTTTTGTTGCAAATATCTTTTGAGACTCTTTCAACATTACTGTTTTCATTTGAGGTATCTTCTTCATAATCAGAGTTTGTGTTAGCACTGATATTATCGCTATCAGAGGAGGTACTATCTTTGTCAATATCTAAAACTTCTTCATATTCACTTTCATTTGAATTTTCGGAATCCTCTTCATCTGTGTTATTGCTGTCACCTTCATCGGAGTCTTCATCATCACTGTCAATGGCAGTATTAGAATTTGTCTTAAAAGTTGATAAAAGCATTGAAATAGCATCTGTGTCCTCTGGCTCATTGCTGCTTGAAATTTCATCATCTGATAAATTATGACCGTCATCTCTTTCCTCTGCATCTTCAATCTGAAACAATAATATCTAAGTGATACTATATTGAGAGTACGAAAGCAAAGTACACTAAATATTGTCTCCTTCCCACTATGTGTTTCCAACCTGAAATAAAAATATAACATTCACAAATGGAGCAAACAATAAATATTTTCCTCTGTGACTCACTCTTAAAACAATAAAACACTTGCGGACAGTATACCAGGTTTAAGAGAGTACCATATTCTGGCGTTAGCTCATAATTTTTCCTTTGTATCATCAATATGAGAATAAAATATTATATACACATCAGTATATAAATATAAGCATACTATAATTTTGTCCTCTCAATCTTAAAGCCAATATACCTGAGAGAAAGTATACTGCTACTTAAAAGAGTACTATATTCAAAGGATAGTCATATTAAAGGTTTCAAAGAAAAAGTTTCCTAGGTACACTTTATCCCAAAAGACTATATCACTAACAATTCATTCTTTCCTACATTCTTAAAATCAGGAAGTAGTGACACCAAATGATTTTATAAAAAATAATAATCTTCCCTATCGTGGACCAACACTAAATGGAACACAAATTTTAATAGTCACATAATATATGTTACAGACAGAGGCTAACCAGACAAATAAAGACAGTATAAATAAGGGTTTTATCTGGGCTTAAGAGACATTCTCTTCATGATGGATTTGTCATACAATGAGGAAATAGTAGTCAAAATCATAGAGAAAGCATTCTAAATACATGTGGCACTATTTCAAAATTCAACTTATTGCTATATAAAAATATTTCTGGGACCTATTAAGCAATAACGTTGGTAAACATCATGCTAACACAAAGCATATACAGTATTCTTATTTAGCCTATAGCTATACGGCTCAGTCACTAGCGAAATGAATGGAAAAAATTGCATTTAATGACACAACACATAAAAGGGGCTGAACACAAAAGAATGCTCAAATCAATTACGAAAATTGCCAAATGACCTTGTCTGCAAAAATGGGAAAAAACTGTCAACTTTTCTATGTTATGAGCAAGGTTCAGCCAATATGTGGCCTGATCTTACCAAACCAAAACCTACAAGAAAATAATATGAAAATAAAGTATAATCTGTTAAAAAACGAGTGGTACAAGGTACCTACTTGTCAAAATGTGTACATAGATCTATGCTAGTTTATTACATACACACTACAAGAAGAAAAAATATTTGCAAAAATTTATGAAATCTATCTCTTTTTGAAATCCAGAGCATAACAGCATCTTAACAAAGATATCTAAGCAAATTTTACCATGTAAAATTTAAAAAGATAAAGTTTATGCCCCAAACGCACTTTCCTACCAACCTGGGTAAAGGAGAAGGCGATCAAATATTATGTGTCATTCAATTCACAATACTGTAAACTAAATAGGGTTGATTATCCATGATAAAGATACTTTTTAATAAAATTTATATAAAATGAAACAATATATTCATTAAATGAGTGGTTTTATTATCTAAGAATGTCTTTTGCCAATAACAAAGGATCGGATATTTTAAGGTATTCACCACTCATGGTTTAAATAGAGCTGACTTGAAAAACCTATCCAAAAGAAAACAATGATTTTATACAGAGGAATATTAATGTATGTCCTACCCAAAGGAAAACAATGCTGTTATACACAGGAATATTATTAAAGTATGTAATTGTAAGATGAGAGGTGATTATACTAAGATGACTGTAGTGTTCTTGGCCTTCCATATTATAATAAATCATCTACTCCTTAATCAGCTAACTTTTTCTATTAGTCTACATAACTGTTTCTAAACCTTTATTAAATCAGGGCGCACTTACAGAGTAATTAAAACTCTGAGGCGCCCTTAATATATCAATAAGATGAAATTATCCACAAAATCTCAAAATAGTAAAATTATAATAAAAAAGGCTCTTGAAATAATTATGTGCATTTAAGACAATACAATATATTATATCAAGTATGCTAGTGTGAAACCTGTGTTGATGTGCTTTGGCAATCTTTTTAATATTAGGCCCTATATGTGATAAGCATATTTTCATTTCCTCATCAATACATCAAATATTTGATCTATTTTTATATTTAATGTTGGTATATGGAGAAAATTCTAATTCACCGAGGTATGATGTGGAGAACTGCAATAAAATATTCAGTGCTTTACGAGCTATTGAAGGATTTTCTTTGATGGAAATCCAAACTTGATGAATGGGCATCTCTTTATGTTCAATTTTTGAGATGTCCCTCGCGGCATTTAGGTCAAAGGATTACCGCCGATTCCTGTTCTCAA
Source organism: Halocaridina rubra (assembly GCA_037179515.1). Classification (NCBI taxonomy): domain Eukaryota; kingdom Metazoa; phylum Arthropoda; class Malacostraca; order Decapoda; family Atyidae; genus Halocaridina; species Halocaridina rubra. Next base: position 282,468 of record JAXCGZ010015095.1, read on the forward strand.
ATGTCATTATAGCTGCTTCTCATATGCTTTAGGATGGGTTGTTCTAAGATTTTCTATCAATCATTCACGAGAGAGAGAGAGAGAGAGAGAGAGAGAGAGAGAGAGATATATAATGACTGATTTAAATCCCTTGAGGAAGGGAAAAGGGAAAGAATTATCCTTTCCTTTTAAAAGATTAAAGAAATGAAAATCCAGTTTAAAATATCAAACAACAGAGATTTGACTCAGACTTGGGAGCCACGTGCTTATCAGTAGTTTTTAAAAATACAGATTTCTTTAAATAAAAAGATTCTTAAATTACTTTTTCATTAACTTGGGGCCCTCCTGGCTACCTTTCAGGGCGCACCGGTTGAGAAATGCTGGTCTACATGCAGTCTGTCATGAACCTCTCTCTCCCCGGTGGAGGAGCATCAAATCCGCAATCAAGTCGTTCTCAAAAACAGAGACTATTAAAAGTTAAAGCCCCATTAGTGTTCTTTTATATAGTGCCCAGCTCACGGAGACCTCAAAAAAAGAAAGCTTTCTTTTTATCATTGTTAACCAGCCAGCAGTTCACGTTCCTTTCGAGTAAGAAAAAGAATTGGTTGAATGATGCGTCCCTATCGGATAAGTGATTTAGACAATAAAATGTTTGAAGAAACATGCCATGACTTTTTATTTGGATATGTAATAAGTTTGATTAAAAAAAAATTAAAATATTAAGTTTATTTGAATTATAGTTCTATGTATACTCTTAATGCTTTTGTTTTCTTTAAGTCAAGGCTCCATATGGTGGATGAGTTTGCTTATCCACAAGCTTAGACATATACAATATCTAAGGGGAGGGAATGATGGGCTAAGCTGCCAGTTAGAAGTGGAAATGAAACTTAATCTATATTTAAGGTAGGGTCAGGTTAGTTAAGAGGATCTTTGGGGAAAGTCCAAGCTAGAATATAATTTCGCGAATATTATTTTAATTTAAGGGAGGAGGGGTTAAATCAAACTATCCTTAGGAAACATTTAAAAAATTGACATCATTGTGTTGCATTGTTGTTAAATTTTTTTTTACATGCATTATCATTTCACTCAGATACGGCTAGCTTTTTATGACTTTCTCCTCCCCCATTACACTACTTGATAATTGACATTTTGGTTTTCTAGTGGATTTCAATGTTCCAACATTCTGTATTTTCATTTTACTATGAAAATGCTAGTAATTCTGATTTTCCCCCACCTACAAACCTGGAGGAAGGAACGAGTGGTTAATTGACTATATGTATTTTTTTTTTTGTGAATTTTAAAATTTTGGATTATTACTTACTCCAAAACTACCAGTATATCTGATTCTCCTCATATCAGCGACAGAGAAGGTAAGTCAAAACCTCACAAAAAGTAGCGATATCCAAGGGAAATGAATATAAACTGTTGAAAACACACCAGTGACTATCTGGAAATCCATATCACTAATTAGATTCTTAGGTGTGTGAAAGTAAACATTTAACGGTTCCCTTATACCCTCCTTCAAGAAATGCATTTGGTTAGGGAAATGGGTGAATCTTTCTCTTATTTAATGCGTAATGATGACGGGCGAATCCAAGCGAACTTTAAACCTAGTACGAGTTTACGGCTTTCAAGTAGGTAAAGTATTTTTCATTTCAATTATTCAAAACAAACACGAAACTTACTCTCCTACACTTCATGTTGGAATTTTCTTCCACAGGATGTGCTTCTCCAAACTCTTCATATTGCTTCCTGTTAGCAAATTCTTTCATGTCATTTTTCCTTTTACGGCCTCTTTTTCCTCTGAACTGGTTCCTTACCATGCTTTTTCACTTCAGTAAATTCGATACTACTTCAATAAAATACACGTGCCTGCAGAACCTGCCTTTTGGCGTTGTAGTTTTTATTGTTGATATTTACACCGTCACGTGATGGAACCTGCTTTGAAAATCTCTCCCAGTTCCTTTACTTCACTAAGGATGTCCTTTACTGCAATTTATTTTGTTCACATAAATTTCATCTGTGGCTACCGTGGCGTAGGTACCTGGCCAGCCAAAATCTGAGGTTAGAAAGGGCATTTACACAGGGTAACGGTCACACTTGCCAAAACCAAAGTCCATGGCAAAAATGGTACCGACCAAGCCCTTAGTAGAAATGGGAGTCCTCGAAGTAAAACTGATAATCGATCACAAATGTTACATTTATTATTTCGTAGATCTTTGTTTTAGAGAATGCATTTCCATTGCATTTTCATGTGTTTACTGATTAATATAATATGGAGGAAATTCAGGAGTCGATACGATATAGTGGTAAAACAGCATTAAATTTTTCGAAGCTCGTGTGTGCGAAATTACCTAATTGTAATGACATCCGGTCTCCTCGTCGGATCCATTATGTACTTAGTGATACTTATCATACTTGTCCTTAGAACTATGGATTGAATTAGCATTAACTATCTCCTCACCTAGCCAGTTCCAACTATCAACTACTCTTATACTAAAAAAGTACTTTCTTACATTCTGCAAAGAAGTTTAGCTACGAAACTTCAAACTCTGACCTCTAGTTCTAGTGCCAGCCATGTGAAAATATCAATCCCTATCCACTCTGTCATAACAATGAAGGCATTTATAAACCGTCACCATATCCCCCCTCATTCTCTTAGCTTCGAGTGATGGTAAGTCTCACTCCCTCAGCCTCTCATCATAACTAAGATTGCGTATTTCTGGCACCAGTTCCGTGGCACGTCTTTGAGCTTTTTACAGCTTAACTACGTATTTTTTCAAGTGTGGATTCCAACACGGGGCTGCATATTCAAGTTTTGGGTACACATAGGTTACATAAATATTTCTGAACATTTCCTTGTCCATGTGCCTGAAGGCTACCCTTACATTTGCTAAAGAAAGCATATGCTGCCCTTAAAAAAATTCTGGAGATAAATCTGCCAGTACGTTTACTCCTAGATCTCTCATTCTCTGTCTTTTGTTTTCTTTTTGATTAATAAATTTTTCATCTAATTGTACTTACGGCAAAGAGCCCGAAGCTCGTAACTTCCCGTCTCCTGATCGGTTCTATTTTGTACTTGGTGGTACTTATCATACTTGTCGTTAAAACTATGGATTGAGTTAGCATTAACTACCTCCTCGCTTAGCGAATTCCAATTATCAACTACTCTTACAGTAAAAAAGTACTTCCATACATCCCGCAAAGAAGTTTTCTTATGAAGCTTCAAACTATGACCTCTAGTCCTAGAGCCAGCCATATCAAAATATCGATCCCTAGCCACTCTGTCATAACCATGAAGGAGTATAAAATACTGTCACCATATCCTCACCCAATCTTCCAGCTTTGAGTGATGGTATGTTTATTTACCTCAGCCTCTCATTATAATTGAGATTGCCTATTTCTGGCACCAGTTTCATGGCATGTCTTTGAACTTTTTCCAGCTTAGCTACATGCTTTTTCAAGTACAGATTCTAAAAGGGGACTGGATATTCAAGTTTTGGGTTCACATAGGTTACATAAATATTTTTGAACATTTCCTTGTCCATGTGCCTGAAGGCTACCCTATCATTTGCTAAGAAAGCATATGCTATCCTTACTATGCCATTTATGTGCATTTCTGGAGACAAATCTGCTAGTATGTTTACTCCTAGATCTCTTTCATTCTCTGTCTCTTGAAGCTCTACTCTTGCCTCTGAGTAGTCAGGTTTGGGCCTTCTTGCACTTGTACCCATTCTCATTACATTACATTTTGAAGTATTGAATTTCATTAGGCACTTTTTAGAGCACTCATGCTTCCTGAAGTTCTCTACCATTGTTCTCGTTTCTTACTCTCTTCACAATCTTTGCATCATCTGCAAACTTATTCATGATTGAATTAGCAGACTCTGATAGGTCATTTACATATACAAGGAACAAAAGTGACCCTACTAACTCCACTACTAACTCTTTTCCATTCAGACACTGAGTGTCTTACTCTAACCCTCTGTTCCCTTCCTTGTAAGTATGTTTTTATCCTTTTCAGACATTTCCACCTATTCTAGCCATTGCTTGCTGCTTCTTAATAAGTCTCCCATGTGGGACAGTGTCAAATGCTTTCTGGAAGTTTAAGACTATGCAAATTGCCCAGCCCTCTCTTTCATGTAAGATTTGTCTTTCCTCATCAAAAAATTCTAATAAGTTTGTTAGTTTTGATCTACCTTCTATGAAGCCATGTTATCTCACTGACAAAAAGTTGAAGGATCCAAGTGAAGAGAGATATGTTTCCTTAGTAGTTTCTCCATAACTTTGCAAACTATGCTGGTCAAGAAAACAGGTCTATTGTTTAGAGCTGTATCGCTCCTTCACTTTTTGAAGATAGGTATCACCTTTGCTTGTTTCCAGTGTCTTGGAATCTACCCAGACTCCAGTAATTTTTTAAATATGATACTTGGTGCCACTGCTATTAAGTTTGTGCATTTTTTAGTACATATGGGGATATATCATCAAGACCTGTAGCTTTATGGACATCTAACTCCATCAGCGCTTTGCATACCTCTGCAGCTGACAGGATAATGTTCACTAATACTGGCCCATGAGCTTCTGTCTCTGCTATCTCAGGGGCCGGGGTATTTTCTACTGTAAATACTGACTGAAACTCCTTGTTCAATTCTTTGCAGATCTCTTCATCCGTCTCAGTGAGGCTTCCATCCCCTCTCTTAAGCTTTAAAACCTGTTCTTTTACTTGCAGTTTTCCTCAGATAAAGATGTGGAAAAGTTTGGGATTTTCTTTAGCCTTCCTGGTGATGTCCCTTTCATAGTCTCTCTCTGCCTCTCCTCTTTTACTTAGGTAATCACTTCTTGCTCTTTTGTAGGTCTGCCAGAAATTTATGTTTTTTCTCATCCAATACCTTTTCCAGAATTTGTCTCTCCACTCCTTAGCTCTTTTACACTCATTATTGAACCATTTCTCTCTGGCATGAATTACACCTACTTTGTTGACAGGTATGCTGCAATATACTATCTTCCCATATTTCTCACAAAAGATGTCATACATTTATTGTACAGATCTTTTGTAAAATAAGGTCCTCCAGTCAATTACTGCAAAAAGCTCATTAATTTCTGGATAGTTCCTCCTCATATACTCAGTGCCTCTACTCTCAGGCAGAACATCTTCAATAATGTACTCCATCAACAACACACAGTGGTCACTCCTTCCAATTGGTGGTTCAAACTCAATTTTTTCAATATCCAACACGTTATCTGCGAATACTAGATCAGGTAGTGATGGCTCATCCCCACCCCTGTCCCTCGTAGGTTCCAGTACATGTTGGTGTAGGAAATTCCCTTGTACGCAATCTAGGAATCTTGCCCCGAATGATGCCTCACCATTGTGTGGGTCAAGATTTATCCAATCTATCTTTTTATGATTAAAATCTCCTATAATCAATATCCTACATTTCCTCTCCTGTGCCATATTAACAACTGAGTTTATGACTTCAATAGTACCTATATGACTTTCCTCATAAACTTCTAGCCTATTCTGGTCCCTTGGTGGGTTATATACAACAGGTATTATAACGCTTTCTGACCCAGTATTTATGCGAACAACAAGAAATTCCTTGAACTCACTTTCTATAGCCAAGTTTATTTCTTCAACTTGAATCCTTTCACTTATGAGCAGTGCTATCCCTCCACCAGTCCTCTCAGATCTTTCAATCCTTAATATTCTGAAGCCTTTAGGAAAAACTGTGACACTGTTTATGTCCTCACTCAACTTAGTCTCTGTAACTGCTACTATATCTGCCTTACTGTTGTGAATCCTATTTTTCAATTCTACTGCATTTTTGTGATTAACTAATTGTGATTACCTAATTGTGTTTACGGGAAAGAGCCCAAAGCTCGTATCTTCCCGTCTCCTGATCGGTTCCATTTTATACTTAGTGATACTTATCATACCTGTCCTTAAAACTATGGATTGAGATAGCATTAACTACCTCCTCGCTTAGCGAATTCCAATTATCAACTACTCTTACACTGAAAAAGTATTTCCTTATATCCTGCAAAGAAGTTTTTTTACGAAGCTTCAAACTATGACCTCTAGTTCTAGAGCCAGCCATATCAAAATATCGATCCCTATCCACTCTGTCATAACCATGAAGGAATTTAAAGACTGTCACCATATCCCCCCTCAGTCTTCTAGCTTCGAGTGATGGTAAGTCTAATTCCCTCAGCCTCTCATCATAACTGAGATTGCGTATTTCTGGCACCAGTTTCGTGGCATGTCTTTGAACTTTTTCAAGCTTAGCTATGTGCTTTTTCAAGTGCGGATTCCAAAAGGGGGCTGCATATTCAAGTTTTGGCCTCACATAGGTTACATAAATATTTCTGAACATTTCCTTGTCCATGTGCCTGAAGGCTACCCTTACATTTGATAAGAATGCATATGCTGCCCTTACTATGCCATTTATATGTATTTCTGGAGACAAATCTGCCAGTATGTTTACTCCTAGATCTCTCTCATTTTCTGTCTCTTGAAGTTGTACTCCAGCCACCGAGTAGTCAAGCTTGGTCCTTCTTGCACTTGTACCCATTCTCATTACCTTACATTTTGAAGTATTGAATTTCATTAGGCACTTTTCTGACCACTCATGCAGATTATTTAGATCCTCCTGAAGTTCTCTACCATTGTTCTCGTTTTTTACTTTCTTCACAATCTTTGCATCATCTGCAAACATATTCATGAATGAATTTACAGACTCTGGTAGGTCATTTACATATACAAGGAACAAAAGTGGCCCTAAAACTGAACCCTGTGGAACTCCACTACTAACTCTTCTCCATTCAGACACTGAGTGTCTTACTCTAACCCTCTGTTCCCTTCCTTCTAAGAAAGTTTTTATCCATTCCAAAACATTTCCACCTATTCTAGCCATTGCTTGCAGCTTCCTAATAAGTGTCCCATGTGGAACAGTGTCAAATGCTTTCTGGAAGTCAAGGAATATGCAATCTGCCCAGCCCTCTCTTTCCTGTAAGATTTGGCTTACCTCATCATAAAATTCTAATAAGTTTGTTACTGTTGATCTACCTTCTCTGAAGCCATGTTGCCTCACTGACAAAAAGTTGAAGGATTCCAAGTGAAGAGAGATATGTTTCCTTAGTAGTTTCTCCATAACTTTGCAAACTATGCTGGTCAAGGAAACTGGTCTATAGTTCAGAGCCGTATCCCTCCTTCCCTTTTTGAAGATAGGTATCACATTTGCTTGTTTCCAGCATCTTGGAATCTCCCCCGACTCCAGTGACTCCTTAAATATGATACTTAGTGCCACTGATATTGTGTTTGCGCATTTTTTAAGCACATGAGGGGATATGTCATCAGGACCTGTAGCTTTATGAACATCTAAATCCATCAGCGCTTTGCATACCTCTGTGGCTGTAAGGTTGATGTTCTCTAATACCGGCCCTTGAGCTTCTATCACTGCAATCTGAGGGGGTGGGGTATTTTCTACTGTAATGAGGCCCCATCCCCTGATCTTCTATCATTATCTTCTTTATCTCCCCTTTGTCTGGAATAACTTTAAAATGAGAATTTTTCTTCTCTTCATTTCTTTCCTCATTTAACCTACTAGCCTCTTGCAACACGTTTATGATCCTTTCCATCTCTTCTTGTGTTCTGAATCATCTAACGAACGTGTGTATATATATATATATATATATATATATATATATATATATATATATATATATATATATATATATATATATATATATATATATATATATACATATATATACACATATATATACATATATATATATATATATATATATATATATATATATATATATATATATATATATATATATATATATATATATATATATATATATATATATATATATATATATATATATATATATATATATATATATATGGATGAATATGAAGCATATATTGTCCCTGGCCAGAACTCGACTTTAAGACATAAATATTTGCCATGACGCTACCAACCTCACCACTAAAGGTCTAAAAGAAGAAGCAAATCTTGCAACAAACTGCTGCGCTAGAGAATGAACGTATTTTTTTTGAATGTTTTTTGGTTATGTTACAGCTTCTTCCTTACTTCACCCGTGGCTTCATTTTCACATTTATTTCAAATCCCATGCTATATAGGCATCAATAATAATCAAACAAACACATTAACATATATGAAAACATGAATCATATTTTGCCCCTCTCCGGGACTTGAACCAAAAGCACATAATTAGTGTTCCAAGGCACTACAACTGCAATACTGAAGGTCTAAAAGAAGAAGCAAACTTTACAACATATTGCAATGGTTCCCTGGCACTGCATTTTGTTTATCTATATACTTTGGCGTATGTACATGTCTTTAAATATACATAAGTCTTATGCATACCTAATCATTTATGTTAAGTATGTGATTACCTAATTGTGTTTACGGGAAAGAGCCCAAAGCTCGTATCTTCCCGTCTCCTGATCGGTTCCATTTTATACTTAGTGATACTTATCATACCTGTCCTTAAAACTATGGATTGAGATAGCATTAATTACCTCCTCGCTTAGCGAATTCCAATTATCAACTACTCTTACACTGAAAAAGTATTTCCTTACATCCTGCAAAGAAGTTTTCTTACGAAGCTTCAAACTATGACCTCTAGTTCTAGAGCCAGCCATATCAAAATATCGATCCCTATCCACTCTATCATAACCATGAAGGAATTTAAAGACTGTCACCATATCCCCCCTCAGTCTTCTAGCTTCGAGTGATGGTAAGTCTAATTCCCTCAGCCTCTCATCATAACTGAGATTGCGTATTTCTGGCACCAGTTTCGTGGCATATCTTTGAACTTTTTCAAGCTTAGCTATGTGCTTTTTCAAGTGCGGATTCCAAAAGGGGGCTGCATATTCGAGTTTTGGCCTCACATAGGTTACATAAATATTTCTGAACATTTCCTTGTCCATGTGCCTGAAGGCTACCCTTACATTTGATAAGAATGCATATGCTGCCCTTACTATGCCATTTATATGTATTTCTGGAGACAAATCTGCCAGTATGTTTACTCCTAGATCTCTCTCATTTTCTGTCTCTTGAAGTTGTACTCCAGCCACCGAGTAGTCAAGCTTGGGCCTTCTTGCACTTGTACCCATTCTCATTACCTTACATTTTGAAGAATTGAATTTCATTAGGCACTTTTCTGACCACTCATGCAGATTATTTAGATCCTCCTGAAGTTCTCTACCATTGTTCATGTTTCTTACTTTCTTCACAATCTTTGCATCATCTGCAAACATATTCATGAATGAATTTACAGACTCTGGTAGGTCATTTACATATACAAGGAACAAAAGTGGCCCTAAAACTGAACCCTGTGGAACTCCACTACTAACTCTTCTCCATTCAGACACTGAGTGTCTTACTCTAACCCTCTGTTCCCTTCCTTCTAAGTAAGTTTTTATCCATTCCAAAACATTTCCACCTATTCTAGCCATTGCTTGCAGCTTCCTAATAAGTCTCCCATGTGGAACAGTGTCAAACGCTTTCTGGAAGTCTAGGAATATGCAATCTGCCCAGCCCTCTCTTTCCTGTAAGATTTGGCTTACCTCATCATAAAATTCTAATAAGTTTGTTACTGTTGATCTACCTTCTCTGAAGCCATGTTGCTTCACTGACAAAAAGTTGAAGGATTCCAAGTGAAGAGAGATATGTTTCCTTAGTAGTTTCTCCATAACTTTGCAAACTATGCTGGTCAAGGAAACTGGTCTATAGTTCAGAGCCGTATCCCTCCTTCCCTTTTTGAAGATAGGTATCACATTTGCTTGTTTCCAGCATCTTGGAATCTCCCCCGACTCCAGTGACTCCTTAAATATGATACTTAGTGCCACTGATATTGTGTTTGCGCATTTTTTAAGCACATGAGGGGATATGTCATCAGGACCTGTAGCTTTATGAACATCTAAATCCATCAGCGCTTTGCATACCTCTATGGCTGTAAGGTTGATGTTCTCTAATACCGGCCCTTGAGCTTCTATCACTGCAATCTGAGGGGGTGGGGTATTTTCTACTGTAAATACTGACTGAAACTCCTTTTTCAATTCTTTGCAGATCTCTTCATCCATCTCAGTGATGCTTCCATCCGCTCTCTTTAGCCTTAAAACCTGTTCTTTTACCTTCAGTTTTCCTCTGATAAAGCTGTGGAAAAGCTTGGGATTTTCTTTAGCCTTCCTGGTGATGTCCCTCTCATAGTCTCTCTCTGCCTCTCTCCTTTTACTTAGGTAGTCATTTCTTGCTCATTTGTAGGTTTGCCAGGCATTTATGTTTTTTCTCCTCCTATACCTTTTCCAGCATTTGTCTCTCCACTCCTTAGCTCTTTTACACCCATTATCGAACCATTTCTCTCTGGCATGAATTGCACCTACTTTGTTGACAGGTATGCAGCAATCTACTATCTTCCCATATTTCTCACAAAAGATGTCATACATTTCTTGTACAGCTTTGTTGTAAAATAAGGTTCTCCAGTCAATAACTGCAAAAAGCTCATTCATTTTGATGTAATCTCCTTTCGGATAGTTCCTCCTCATGTCCTCAGTGCCTCTACTCTCAGGAAGAATATCTTCAATGATATACTCCATCAACAACACACAGTGGTCACTCTTTCCAATTGGTGGTTCATACTCAATTTTTTTAATATTCAACACATTATCTGTGAACACTAGATCAAGTAGTGATGGCTCATCCCCACCCCTGGCCCTTGTTGGTTCCATTAATGTATAAATATTCTTATGCATGATGTATGTATAGCTCAGAAGTCGTGAATGTAATCTGTATTACTAAGTCTTTTGCCGATAAATCTTTTACCACGTCATGAAAGCGTTGATTACTTTTGTGTAAACAGATACGTCGTTGCAAATCATCTTTGCACGTCGTCACTACATGATATTTCACGTGTCAAAGAACGATATATTTAGTGTCATTGTGAAACTTCACACTAATGATTATGAAAAATGTGAACAATAAAGTCTTGAGAGATGCTTCATTTGTTCTTATAGTCAGATGTTCCCGTGAAATCATATGGATAACTCAGCATATTAGAACGTGTGTATGATATGTGGAGTTGGTCGTGCATGAGACTTGTAAAATGCAATTGCTACTGTTTTTTGAGGGTGCACATACGGTTAATAATGAGTAGCTGAAATTAATAGTTTTTTCTTCTTCTGTGTAATCAAACAGAATACATACGAGTATGCTTGGCAACCTGCATTTGACATGTGAATACAGTTATGGTACTCGTGACAGGATACTCATGTACACTTACGATTCCAGTGGAGATCTTCATTACCGAGATCTGGGCTTCAGGATAAATGAGTAAAGAAATTTCATGTTTCTAACAATGTTTATATGAAGATAAAATGAACTCATTTTAGTAATGTTCACAAGTAGAATATATATTAGAAGTTTTTATTATTATGTATGAAAACTATTATCTTAAGTTAGGAGACGGTTATTTATTAACTTACATAACAGAGTTCATAAACCCCCTTTTAAGTAGCAGGGGGGTCCCCGTTCTGGGACGTTCTGAGTTATGATGTTCTGCCATTATGACAGAGGCCAATAACTAACTAATAAATAAATTATTAATGAATAAATATTTCGACCTACCTGGCTTGTGCGGCAAATTCAAATTGCGTGAACTGAAACGTTTGTGAGCGCAGTGAAAGAATACAGAGCTAGCAGCACAGCTGTATTTGTATATATCAAGTTAATGACATTACTGATTTATTTGTGTATATATTTGTATATATTGAAGGTATATATTGAATTTATTTACAAAATTCCCAAACACCTAACCAAAAATACGATGCTATGTGAAATAGTTTGTTGATTGTCATGAAAGAATACATCTTAATGCGGCATAAGAAGAGGAAGAAGAACTACCGCTCAGTATCTATCACCCGCCATATTGTTTCTCGTGCTTATCTGCTCTCTTGTTAGTTTCGTTCATGTACGCACGTTGTTTACTTACTAAGTCTCCCAAGCGTAGTGGTGATATTTCTGACAGCAGTACTGTGAAGAAAAGAAAAGCCATCACCTTGACAATTAAAGTTGAATCAGCCTGGAATAGGGATACAGTTCTACAAACATTGGCCGTGCATTGGGATTAGCCGGTACAACTGTGGTGAAGATCATTGAGGATTATGATTGCATCCTTGAACATATGAAAGGTTCTACTCCTACGATGTCCAATGTGATTAGAAAGCAGTGTAGTCACCCTATGATTGAGCTGGAGAGATTGCTAGTGCTTTGGCTTGATGACCAGCATCGAAGGTGTATCCGAGTGAGCCTTATGTTGATGCAAAAAAAGGCTAAAATATTGTTCGAAACCTTGAAAAAAGAATAGAAGGAAGGAAGTGAAAGTGAAAAAGTTTATGGCTAGTAGAGGTTGGTTTGATCATTTTAAGAGTCGTGCTAGTGTGTATAACCAAATGTTGCAAGGTGAAGCTGCTAATGGTGATTAGAAAGCAGCAAAATAGTTTCCCAATGTATTAGCAGAAATATTTAAGGAGGGGGGTTACCGTGTTTAACAAGTATTCAATGTGGATGAGTCTGGCTTGTTTTGGAAGTGTATGCCTATTGTACATACATTGCCAAGGAGTTATAGACAGTACCAGGCCAAAAAGTCAGTAAGGAGAGATTGACATTGCTTTTGGAGGCAAAAGCTGCTGGGGACTGCAAGCTTAAGCCCTTGTTGGTTTACTTGGCAGAATATCCAAGGGTAGTCAAGGGCATTTGGAAGGGTCAGTTGGTAGTCGCCTAGGAGATGAAAAAGAAGACTTTGAGAACCCTTTAGATATTTGAGGACTGGTTCAGCAACCTTTTTTTGCCGTAAGTGGAGAGGTACTGTGCTTCCAAGGGTAATTGCCTAATTGTAATTACCTAATTGTGCTTACGGGTTAGAGCCCACAGTCGTAACTTCCTGTATCCTGGTTGGTTCCATTTTGTACTTAGTGATACTTATCATGCTTGTCCTTAAAACTATGGATTGAGTTAGCATCAACTACCTCCTCGCTTAGCTAATTCCAAATATCAACTACTCTTACACTAAAAAAGTACTTCCTTACATCCTGCAAAGAAGTTTTTTTTACGACGCTTCAAACTATGACCTCGCCAGCCATATTAAAATATCAGTCCCTATCCACTCTGTCATAACCATTAAGGAATTTAAAAACTGTCACCATATCCCCCTCAATTTTATAGTTATGAGTGTTGATAAGTCTAATTCCCTCAGCCTCTCATCATAACTAAGATTGCGTAATTCTGGCACCAGTCTTGTGGTATATCTTTGAAGTTTTTCCAGCTTAACTACATGCTTTTTCAAGTGCGGATTCAAAAGGGGGCTGCATATACAAGCTTTGGCCTCACATAGGTTACACAAATATTTATGAACATTTTCTTGTCCATGTGCCTGAAGGCTACCCTATCATTTGCTAAGAAAGCATATGCTGTCCTTTCTATGCCATTTATATGCATTTTTGGAGACAAACCAGCCAGTATGTTTACTCCTATATCTCTCTCATTCTCTGTCTCTTGAAGTTGTACTCCTGCCACCGAGTAGTCAAGCTTGGGCCTTCTTGCACTTGTATCCATTCTCCTTACCTTATATATTGAAGTATTGAATTTCATTAACCACTTTTCTGACCATTCATGCAGATTATTTAGATCTTGCTGAAGTTCTTTACTATTGTTCTCGTGTCTTTCTTCATAATTTTTGCATCATATGCAAACTTATTCATGATTGAATTAGCAGACTCTGATAGGTCATTTACACATACAAGGAACAAAAGTGACCTTAAAACTGAACCCTGTGGAACTCCACTATTAACTCCTCTCCATACAGACACGGAGTGTGTTTCTCTAACCCTCTATTCCCTTCCTTCTAAGTTATCTTTTATCCATTTCAAGACATTTCCACCTATTCTAGCCATTGCTTGCAGCTTCTTAATAAGTCTCCCATGTGGGACAGTGTCAAATGCTTTATGGAAGTCTACCCAGCCCTCTCTTTCCTGTAAAATTCGGCTTACTTCATCATAAAATTCTAATAAGTTTGTTACTGAAGATAACCCTCTCTGACGCTATGTTGTCTCACTGACAAAGAGCTGAAGGATTCCAAGTGAAGAGGGATATGTTTCCTTAGTAGTTTCTCTTTAACTTTGCAAACTGTGCTAGTCAAGGAGACAGGTCTATTATTTAGAGCTGTATTCCTCCTTCCCTTTTAGAAGATAGGTATCACGTCCGCTTGTTTCCAGCATCTTGGAATCTCCCCTGACTCCAGCGGCATTTTAAATATGATACTTAGTGCCACTGATATTGAATCTGAGCAGTTTTTAAGTACATGAGGCGATATATAATAAGGACCTGTAGCTCTATAGATATCTAACTCCATTTCGCTTTGCATACCTCTGTGGCTGAAAGGATGATGTTCTCTAATACCGGCCCATGAGCTTCTATCTCTGTAATCTGAGGGGATGGGGTATTTTTCACTGTAAATACTGACAGAAATTCCTTATTCAATTCTTTGCAGATCTCTTCATCCATCTCAGTGATACTTCCATCCCCTCTCTTAAACTTTAAAACCTGTTCTTTGACCTACAGGTTTCCTCTGATAAAGCTGTGGAAAAGTTTGGGATTTTCCTTAGCCTTCCTAGTGATGTCCCTTTCATAGTCTCTCTCTACCTCTCTTCTTTTACTTAGGTAATAATTTCTTGCTCTTTTGTAGGTTTGCCAGGCATTGTTTTTTCTCCTCCTATACCTTTTCCAGCATTTGTTTCTCCACTCCTTAGCTCTTTTACACTCATTATCAAACCATTTTTCTCTGGCATGAATTACACCTACTTTGGTGACAATATGCTGCATTCTACTATCTTCCCATATTTCTCACAAAAGATAACATACATTTCTTGTACAGATTTGTTGTAAATAAGGTCCTCCAATCAATAACTGCAAAAAGCTCATTAATTTTGAAGTAATCTCCTTTCGGATAGTTCCTCCTCATGTCCTCAGTGCCTCTACCCTCAGGCAGAACATCTTCAGGGATATACTCTATCAACAACACATAGTGGTCACTCTTTCCAATTGGTGGTTTATGATCAATTTTTTCTATATACAACACGTTATCTGCGAATACTAGATCATGTAGCGATGGCTCATCCCCATCCTTAGCCCTCGTTGGTTCTGGTACATGTTGGTATCGGAAATTCCGTTGTACTCAATCTAGAAATCTTGCCCCGAATGAGTCCTCACCACTGTGTGGGACAAGATTTATCCATTCTATCTCTTTATGATTAAAATCTCCCATAATCAAAATTCAATATTTTCTTATCCATGCCTTGTTAACAACTGACTTTATGACTTCAGTAGTACCTATATGACTTTCCTCATAAACTTCTAGCCTATTCTGGTTCCTTGGTGGGTTGTATACAACAGTTATTATAATGCTCCCTAACCAAGCATTTATGCAAGCAACAAGAAACTCCTTCAACTTACTTTCTATAGCCAAGTTTATTTCTTCAACCTAAATCCTTTCACTTATGAGCAGTGCTATCCTTCCACCAGTCCTCTCAGATCTTTCAACCATTTATAATCTGAATCCCTTAGGAAAAACTGTGATACTATTTATGTCCTCACTCAACTTAGTCTCTGTAATTGCTACTATATCTGCCTTACTGTTGTGAATCCCATCTTTTAATTCTACTGCATTTTTGTATAACAATCTTAATGAGGCCCCATCCCCTGACCTTCTATCATTATCGTCTTTATCTCCCCTTTGTCTGGAAGAGCTCTGAATTGAAAATTTTTCTTTTCTTCATCATTTCTTTCCTCATTTAACCTTCTTGCCTCTTGCAACATGTTTCTTTATTCTTTCCATGTCTTCCTGTGCTCTGAATCAGCTAATGAACACTTTTTTGAATTCTTTAAGGTTTTTTAGGCTTTTCTCCTCATCAATATTTCTCTACATGTGTCCCCTCTCCTAGAGGTTACTTTTGTTGGTCTCTGTTTTCCCTCCCTAGAATATTTACCTAGTTGGTGAATGTTTACAATATCCTCAGGATCATATACTACTCCATGCTATCTTATCAGGTCTAAAATCCTAGCTTTATTTTCTTCAAGTTTACCCTGCCATGTTGGCTCCTGGGATTCGCTTATGCCTGAGATTACCACTGTCTTCTCTTTATCAAGTGCTTCTTTAATCAGGGGATTTGCCCTTTCCATTACAAAGTTATTAATTTTTTCTATTACTTTTCCTTTATAGTCACCTGTTTGTATGTTTTCCAGTGCCACCACCTTCACAGCCTCTTTTACTGCCACATTCCCCTTTAGTGCAACAGCAAAGGAAGTTTTCATGGTATCATGTTTCATATTCAGTTCCTGAAACTCTTTGCTAAACTGTTTGATGTTTTTCTTAATCTGGACATTCCAAGCTGCAATCTCTTCTCTCTCAGAAGAGAGCACTGAATTAACATTTAATTAATTCAGGCTGGCATTCAGCTGTTTGTTGTTATCTTCTTGTTTAGAAATTCTGGTTTCTAGTTCACTCTTTTTCCCATCCAGCTTATTTATTCATTTTTCTAGTTCTTTTCTCTCTTGCCCATTTTCATTATTTGCTTCCTCCAAAAATTTTATTTCCTCTCTGAGTGTTTTCTTCTCTTTCATTTCTCTATCCATATTCCAAACTTTATTATCAAGGTTTATAAGTAGTGTCTCTAATTCCTTGACTTTTTGTTTCAGTCTCCTAACAGCCACTCCTCCTGTTGTTACATCCCCCGGATATCCTCTACCACCCCTCCCCCAACCATTGGATGGGAGGTTTAGGGACAGAGATGGCTTTATTTTGATATTTTCCCTATCACAGATTTTATTTTTATGAGTGTGACACCAGGGCAGGCAAAAACTGCCATCATCAATAAAGGCCCGGGCACGAGAAAATACCAAGATGAAGGAAAAGAAAAAGATTAAGGACATGGCAGAGATGAGGTAATGTCACACAAATGAAAACGACAGACAGAAAAACCAGTCAAAGTACAGAGGACCAAGAGATATGGAGGATTAGGCCCTGAGATGACGATAGATCTGCTTTTTGAAGGATGATAGGTCATTAGAATTAGGAAAGTCAGAAGGAGATAGAGAGTTCCAGAGTCTGGAGGTAGATGAGAAGAAGCAGTAGCTGCACCGACCAATCCGTGAGCTACAAATCTCCACACAGTACCTTTGAGATGAGGCTGCTTGGAGAGTGTTACCCAGCCTAGGGAGTGGGAAAGGGATACAACTAGCCAACTCATCAGAGCAGCAATGAAAGTATTAGCGATAGAAAAGAGAAAGGGAAGATACCTTACGGTGAAGAGAGAGAGAATCCAGATTAGAAGTAAGAGAAGGATCATAAATGAGTCTGAATGCCTTAGATTCAACCTTATTAAGGAGATAAGTATAAGAAGAAGCACCCCAGATGTGTGAGCAGTATTCTAAGCAAGGATGGACAACACCTTTATAAATTTTTTTTAACTGTAAAGAGGAAGAGTAATGACGAAAACGAAAGAAAATCCCAAATTTTTTGGATGAAGATTTATAAATTTGGATTATGTGATTCCTCTAAAACAAGTTAGAGGTTATACAGATTCCTAACATGTTGATAGAATTAAGAGGTAAATTTTTTAGTTTCGATGACAATAGGCTTAGCATGAGGAGAAGATAAAGAGATAGCCAGAAACTGTGTCTTGGAGGCATTGAATTTAACTAAATTTTGAGTGCCCCACTTAGATACTCTCTGCAAATCGGACTTGAGAGTAGAAGAAAGAGTGATACGAGACTGATTACGAGCAGTATATGAAGGTTGAGAAGAAAAGACAGAGGAAAAGTGAAGGGTAGAATCATCAGCAAAGGCATGGAGAAGAGAGGAAGATGGGGATTGTAGAAAATCATTGATGAAGAGAAGGAACAGAGTAGGTGAAAGAACAGAGCCCTGTGGAACGCCACTGGTAACAGAGAAAGGGTTAGATGTCGCACCATCAACAATTACAGATATAAAACGGTCAATAAGAAAACTTGAAATCAGAGAACAGAGAGAAGGGGTAAGCCATAGGCAAGAAGTTTGGCCAACAGATCCTTGTGCCAGACTCTGTCAAAAGCCTTAGAGATATCAAGGGCGATGACAAAGGATTCCCCATAGTTCCTTAGAGAAGATGACCATACATGAGTAAGATAGGACAGGAGATCACCAGTGGATTTTGCCTTGCAGAGCCATACTGGTGATTGGAGCTAAGTGGGTTAGATTGAAGGCGTTTCAAGAAGTGAGCTTTGAGCAAAGTTTCAAAAACTTTAGCAATAGAGGAGGTTACAGGAATAGGTCAGTAGTTTGAAGGAATAGAGCAGTTACCCTTCTTAGGAACAGGTTGGACTAGAGCATGCTTCCAAGATGAAGGATAGATACTGGTTGACAGTATGAGGTGAAAAAGACGGCAAAGCACCGGAGCCAGTTCATCTGCAAACTCCTTAAGAAACCTTGCAGGGATACCATCGGGACCAGATGCCTTGTTCGTCTTTAGCGAGCTAAGAACCTTATGAACTTTGCATGAAGAAAGGATAAGGGAGGGCATAGGGTTAGAGAAGGGTAAAGATTGAGGAACAGTTGAGCTTGAATTGTTTATAAAAGAGTTGGCAGAAAAATGAGAGCCAAGGAGAGTGGCTTTGTCAGTGGGAGAGCAAGTTAAGAGGGGGAGAGCTTGAGTTACAGAAGTTTTTGGAGAGGTTTTTGGCTAAGGACCGGAAGTATTTGTCAGTGGGAGAGGAGTTATGGTCATCAACTTTCCCTCTTATAAAGGAAGCCTTAGACCTTCAGAGCTGAGCAGTACAGCAATTCCTAGCTACAATAAAAGCAGAACAAGAAAAAAAAAGAGAAAAAAGTTTCCATTTAAGCTTCACACAAAATTTCTGTATCGTCATATGAATACTGTTCAGGTACTCTGTTCATCTCTTTTCTGGTAACACACATCCTAACTTAAAATTTGACTTTGGTAATATGAGTAGAAAATAACATGGAAAACAAAAGTCCACTTAAAGGAAAAGTCGAATTGTATCTGAGGAGACACCCACCTGTTTCTGCTATATATTCTTCTTAACTGATAAACTGGTCATTTCAGAAAAAAAAAAATATTAATCATTTGTTAACCAAGGTATGTTATCACAGGATCAGACTTTAAATCAAACTCAATTTATAAAAAAAATAATAAAAGAGAATAAAGTAAATAAAAAAAAGACAGCTGTGCTACTTGGTAAGTTCACTCCGTGCTGTTGACAGGTATATTTTTCATATTTATTTAATTTTTTTCAATGATTTTTTATAACAAACTAATTATCAAGTTAATCTAAATGGAAAGGATAATGATTTTAACAGTATATGGAACCACAAGATCAGGTAAACGGCTGTAAGAGCTCTCTCCAATTTACACAAAAAATTAGGTAATGTGATGTGATGACTTCGCCTCTGGCAACTCTCTTTAAGGTGTTGCTAATGCTGGACAGTGCCCCTGCTCACCTTCTCCATTTGGATGACATGCATCCTAATGTAATGGTGGTTTACATTCCACCTAATACCACTGCAGTGTAACAGCTAATGGATCAGGGGTCATTGCCTCTTTCAAGGCCTACTACCCCAAAAGCACAATCACTACGGCTCTTAGGGCAACTGGAATAGAGAAGAACTTGCCTCTCAAAAAGTTCTGGAAGTTGTAAAATATTCTTCAGGTTGTGAAGAATACTGTTGATGCCTGGGAGGAAGTTAAGCACACGAAGCTGGATGGGATATGGAGGAAACTGTGCTCCCTCTTTGTGAATGACTTCTGTGACTTTGAGGAGAAAGTTGAGGCTGTCACCAAAAACATAGTTTCCTGAGTAAGGAGCTCAAGTTAGAGGTGGAGCCTTATTATGTAAAAGAGCTGCTGGAATCTCATGGAGAGGGATTATCTACTGAGGACCTCATTGAATTGTAAAAGGAAATGGTTGAAGAGCTTGAAAAAAATACCATTCCCAGAGCCCAAGAGATTCACAACCAGGGAAATGGAAGGATCTTTTGCCCTGATAGAGGAAGGGTTAGCAAAACTAAAGGCTCAGGACCCCAACACTGCCAAGTACACTAAGGTCTCCAGCGTGATCACTGATTCCCTGCGGTGTTACAATGAAATTTGGGAGAAGAAGAAGAGGACATCCTTCCAGACTCTCCTTAACCAATTTTTAATGAAGTAGAGCCTCCATCAACAGACCCTGTAGCCTCTACTTGAGGTGCCTCTATAGACTTACCTCCCTCAGTATCTCCAGAATCTGTTGCAGGTTCTTTTGCCTTTCCATACTCACCTGTTTCAGTCTCTTCAGCACCGGCCTTCCCAGCTTCCTCCCACTTAAGGGCCTGTTTGTCTCTTCCTCCCTTACAATGCTCCTTCCAGTGTGCAAGCTGACCACACAAGTAAAGGTAAGCAATACTGTGCTGTATTATACTTTTATTATTTTTATGTTTTAGATTACACAAGTAAAGGTAAGCAATACTACATAGTGTAGTTTTACTTCTTTTATGTCTTAAATTAAGAACTTTGATTGTTTTTCTATGTTTTAAAATATATATTTTTAACATTGCTGAGAAATCAGGTTCGAATTTAGGTGTTTTCCTTCTTACAAAGAAATTCGGGCTATTGTAGCTGTCAGGAACAGAACCCTGACGTAAAACGGGGACCCCCTGCATTTACATGTATACTTACGAATGTGATATTTATTACATTTTCATTGGTATAACAAATTATTTAGAGATCATTAGTGTGTTTCTACCGAAACCGTGACAGGAATCCCAATTCTGGGGGATTCTACTATTAAGGGCAATAATATAGAGGAAATCCCACACAATTATATCTATTTCAAACTACTACTACTACAACTACAACTACTACTACTCTGAAGCACTTATGATATTTCTAATTAAAAATTAATACTAACTTAAGACGAAATAAAGTTTGAATATGTAAACAGTAGTTACAATTGAAACTTCTTTATATATGAACATAAATTATACATACTTATCATATAAAGAGATGGAGATTAAGTTATTGCATAGAAATAGCAGGGTTATAAATATGTGGGTTGTTTTCCGATTCATTTGAGTTGCACAATTATGTGGAGTTCATAAACATTGTTGTTGTGATAGATGAATAGATGCCGCTGGAGTGTGATTCATATTAAGCAGGTAATTTAAGTAACACCATAACAGCACAGATTTATTGTATTATATATATATATATATATATATATATATATATATATATATATATATATATATATATATATATATATATATAAACATATATATATATATATATATATATATATATATATATATATATATATATATATATATATATATATATATATATATATATATATATATATGCAAAATAAACTGTTATATCACAGCACAATATGAAGCAAAAAAAGGCCCATAAATAAAACACAAAAAGAAGCGAAGATGTACTATATATTACGACTGGACTCCAGTCCTCTTCAGGTACAAATGAATTGATAAATACAGAGCTGTGGATAAAGGTGGGGAGAGATGCTAGCTATGATTCCCAGGAGGATTCACGATGGGATTATCTTCAAACCTCAGGTCAGGTGGACGGTCATTTGGCATAATCTTCTTAATGAGGTCTTTTAATAATGCTTCATCCACAACGTCAGATCTCCACTGTCCATTTGATAAATTTAATGTTTCGGATTTTTCTATAATGGCTGCTTCAAGTATCTTTCTCCTATATTGGCAATTACTCTTATATAGCAATGAGGACTCACTCCAATTAATAGGGATCCAGAAATGGTAGCTGGCCCTCCGATTCCCATTCGGTTTTAAACTTGATGCTAGGGACTAAATCATTAAGTTTATTAAAAAATGTGTCAAATTCTCCCCAACGGGAGTCCCAATATGAAAATATATCATCTACATATCGCATTTTTTAATAAACTTAATGATTTAGTCCCTAGCATCAAGTTTAAAACCGAATGGGAATCGGAGGGCCAGCTACCATTTCTGGATCTCTTAGTTATTAGAGAACCCAATAAATACTCATTTACTGTCTATAGGAAGAAAACTTTCTCTGTCTCTTATATACACTTTCTAAGCTATCATTCTTTGTCTGTAAAAACTGGTGTTGCATGCAATCTTTTCCTAAGAGGTCTTAGAGTGTGTTCCACTCATCATTTAAAAAATGAATTCAAATTAATCCGCCAACAATTAGAAAGTCTCATGTATCCCGCGTATGTAATCGAAAAAGCAATTAACAAAGCAAACAAAATATTTTATAATGGGCCGACAGAACAGCCAAAAATAAACTTTACTAATACAATTAAAATACCCTATTTAGAAAATATTGAAATTCTTAGTGATCAATTAAGCAGAAGTAATCCTTTCATATTTAATTACCCCAAAACAATTGGTTCTTCACTAATTAACGTATATCAAAATAAAAAAGCTTTAGAAGCAGGGATTTATAAAATTGATTGCTGTTCCTGCGAAAAATCCTACATAGGTCAAACTGGTCGTTCGCTAGGCCAGAGAATTTCCGAGCACAAAAGAGCAGTAAGATATGGCGTTGAAAGTTCTGCTTTATTTGTGCATATGCGAGATACTGGGCACCCTATTAATTGGAGTGAGTCCTCATTGCTATATAAGAGTAATTGCCAATATAGGAGAAAGATACTTGAAGCAGCCATTATAGAAAAATCCGAAACATTAAATTTATCAAATGGACAGTGGAGATCTGACGTTGTGGATGAAGCATTATTAAAAGACCTCATTAAGAAGATTATGCCAAATGACCGTCCACCTGACCTGAGGTTTGAAGATAATCCCATCGTGAATCCTCCTGGGAATCATAGCTAGCATCTCTCCCCACCTTTATCCACAGCTCTGTATTTATCAATTCATTTGTACCTGAAGAGGACTGGAGTCCAGTCGTAATATATAGTACATCTTCGCTTCTTTTTGTGTTTTATTTATGGGCCTTTTTTTGCTTCATATATATATATATATATATATATATATATATATATATATATATATATATATATATATATATATATATATATATATATATATATATATTATCAAATAAGCACATTACATATGTGAAAACATGAATCATTTTTTTACCCCGACCGGGACTCGAACCTAGGACTTATGATTACTAAGTCAAGGCGCTACCACTACACCACAGAAGGTTAAAAGGAATCCAACCTTATAGCTTATATCTGCTATACTTAGGAATGAACGCATTCTAGCTGAATGCCACTATGTTCATATTACAGATTCCCCAACCTCACTCGTGGCTTCATTTTAGCATTTAATTCAATTCCCAATCTCATTCGGGCCATGAAATTATCAAATAAGCACATTACATATGTGAAAACATGAATCATTTTTTACCCCGCCTGGGACTCGAACCTAGGACTTATGATTACTAAGTCAAGGCGCTACCACTACACCACAGAAGGTTAAAAGGAATCCAACCTTATAGCTTATATCTGCTATACTTAGGAATGAACGCATTCTAGCTGAATGCCACTATGTTCATATTACAGATTCCCCAGCCTCACTCGTGGCTTCATTTTAGCATTTAATTCAATTCCCAATCTCATTCGGGCCATGAAATGATCAAATAAGCACATTACATATGTGAAAACATGAATCATTTTTTACCCCGACCGGGACTCGAACCTAGGACTTATGATTACTAAGTCAAGGCGCTACCACTACACCACAGAAGGTTAAAAGGAATCCAACCTTATAGCTTATATCTGCTATACTTAGGAATGAACGCATTCTAGCTGAATGCCACTATGTTCATATTACAGATTCCCCAACCTCACTCGTGGCTTCGTTTTAGCATTTAATTCAATTCTCAATCTCATTCGGGCCATGAAATTATCAAATAAGCACATTACATATGTGAAAATATGAATCATTTTTTACCCCGACCGGGACTCGAACCTAGGACTTATGATTACTAAGTCAAGGCGCTACCACTACACCACAGAAGGTTAAAAGGAATCCAACCTTATAACTTATATCTGCTATACTTAGGAATGAACGCATTCTAGCTGAATGCCACTATGTTCATATTACAGATTCCCCAACCTCACTCGTGGCTTCATTTTAGCATTTAATTCAATTCTCAATCTCATTCGGGCCATGAAATTATCAAATAAGCACATTACATATGTGAAAACATGAATCATTTTTTTACCCCGACCGGGACTCGAACCTAGGACTTATGATTACTAAGTCAAGGCGCTACCACTACACCACAGAAGGTTAAAAGGAATCCAACCTTATAGCTTATATCTGCTATACTTAGGAATGAACGCATTCTAGCTTAATGCCACTATGTTCATATTACAGATTCCCCAACATTACATATGTGAAAACATGAATCATTTTTTACCCCGACCGGGACTCGAACCTAGGACTTATGATTACTAAGTCAAGGCGCTACCACTACACCACAGAAGGTTGGGGAATCTGTAATATGAACATAGTGGCATTCAGCTAGAATGCGTTCATTCCTAAGTATAGCAGATATAAGCTATAAGGTTGGATTCCTTTTAACCTTCTGTGGTGTAGTGGTAGCGCCTTGACTTAGTAATCATAAGTCCTAGGTTCGAGTCCCGGTCGGGGTAAAAAATGATTCATGTTTTCACATATGTAATGTGCTTATTTGATAATTTCATGGCCCGAATGAGATTGGGAATTGAATTAAATGCTAAAATGAAGCCACGAGTGAGGTTGGGGAATCTGTAATATGAACATAGTAGCATTCAGCTAGAATGCAATCATTCCTAAGTATAGCAGATATAAGCTATAAGGTTGGATTCCTTTTAACCTTCTGTGGTGTAGTGGTAGCGCCTTGACTTAGTAATCAAAAGTCCTAGGTTCGAGTCCCGGTCGGGGTAAAAAATGATTCATGTTTTCACATATGTAATGTGCTTATTTGATAATTTCATGGCCCGAATGAGATTGGGAATTGAATTAAATGCTAAAATGAAGCCACGAGTGAGGTTGGGGAATCTGTAATATGAACATAGTGGCATTCAGCTAGAATGCATTCATTCCTAAGTATAGCAGATATAAGCTATAAGGTTGGATTCCTTTTAACCTTCTGTGGTGTAGTGGTAGCGCCTTGACTTAGTAATCATAAGTCCTAGGTTCGAGTCCCAGGCGGGGTAAAAAATGATTCATGTTTTCACATATGTAATGTGCTTATTTGATAATTTCATGGCCCGAATGAGATTGGGAATTGAATTAAATGCTAAAATGAAGCCACGAGTGAGGTTGGGGAATCTGTAATATGAACATAGTGGCATTAAGCTAGAATGCGTTCATTCCTAAGTATAGCAGATATAAGCTATAAGGTTGGATTTCTTTTAACCTTCTGTGGTGTAGTGGTAGCGCCTTGACTTAGTAATCATAAGTCCTAGGTTCGAGTCCCGGTCGGGGTAAAAAATGATTCATGTTTTCACATATGTAATGTGCTTATTTGATAATTTCATGGCCTGAATGAGATTGGGAATTGAATTAAATGCTAAAATGAAGCCACGAGTGAGGTTGGGGAATCTGTAATATGAACATAGTGGCATTCAGCTAGAATGCGTTCATTCCTAAGTATAGCAGATATAAGCTATAAGGTTGGATTCCTTTTAACCTTATGTGGTGTAGTGGTAGCGCCTTGACTTAGTAATCATAAGTCCTAGGTTCGAATCCCGGTCGGGGTAAAAAATGATTCATGTTTTCACATATGTAATGTGCTTATTTGATAATTTCATGGCCCGAATGAGATTGGGAATTGAATTAAATGCTAAAATGAAGCCACGAGTGAGGTTGGGGAATCTGTAATATGAACATAGTGGCATTCAGCTAGAATGCGTTCATTCCTAAGTATAGCAGATATAAGCTATAAGGTTGGATTCCTTTTAACCTTCTGTGGTGTAGTGGTAGCGCCTTGACTTAGTAATCATAAGTCCTAGGTTCGACTCCCGGTCGGGGTAAAAAATGATTCATGTTTTCACATATGTAATGTGCTTATTTGATAATTTCATGGCCCGAATGAGATTGGGAATTGAATTAAATGCTAAAATGAAGCCACGAGTGAGGTTGGGGAATCTGTAATATGAACATAGTGGCATTCAGCTAGAATGCGTTCATTCCTAAGTATAGCAGATATAAGCTATAAGGTTGGATTCCTTTTAACCTTCTGTGGTGTAGTGGTAGCGCCTTGACTTAGTAATCATAAGTCCTAGGTTCGAGTCCCGGTCGGGGTAAAAAATGATTCATATATATATATATATATATATATATATATATATATATATATATATATATATATATATATATATATATATATATATATATATATATATATATATATATATATATATATATATATATATATATATATATATATATATATATATATATATATATATATATATATATATATATATATATATATATATATATATATATATATATATATATATATATATATATATATATATATATATATATATATATATATATATATATATATATATATATATATATATATATATATATATATATATATATATATATATATATACACACACACGCATATATATATCGCATAAATACTGGGTCAGAGAGCATTATAATAACTGTTGTATACAACCCACCAAGGAACCAAAATAGGCTTGAAGTTTATGAGGAAAGTCATATAGGTACTATTGAAGTCATAAACTCAGTTGTTAACATGGCACGGGAAAAAAATGTAGGATTTTGATTATGGGAGACTTTAATCATAAAGATAAAGATTGGATAAATCTTGACCCACACAGTGGTGAGGACTCATTCGGGGCAAGATTCCTATATTGCGTACAAGGGAATTTCCTACACCAACATGTAATGGAACCAACAAGGGCCAGGGGTGGGGATGAGCCATCACTACTTGATCTAGTGTTCACAGATAATGTGTTGGATATTGAAAAAAATTGAGTATGAACCACCAATTGGAAAGAGTGACCACTGTGTGTTGTTAATGGAGTATATCATTGAAGATATTCTGCCTGAGAGTAGAGGCACTGAGGACATGAGGAGGAACTATCCGAAAGAAGATTACATCAAAATGAATGAGCTTTTTGCAGTTATTGACTGAAGAACCTTATTTTACAACAAATCTGTACAAGAAATGTATGACATCTTTTGTGAGAAATATGGGAAGATAGTAGATTGCTGCATGCCTGTCACCAAAGTGGGTGTAATTCATGCCAGAGAGAAATGGTTCGATAATGGGTGTAAAAGAGCTAAGGAGTGGAGAGACAAATGCTGGAAAAGGTATAGGAGGAGAAAAAACATAAATGCCTGGCAAACCTACAAAATAGCAAGAAATGACTACCTAAGTAAAAGGAGAGAGGCAGAGAGAGACTATGAGAGGGACATCACCAGGAAGGCTAAAGAAAATCCCAAGCTTTTCCACAGCTTTATCGGAGGAAAACTGAAGGTAAAAGAACAGGTTTTAAGGCTAAAGAGAGCGGATGGAAGCATCACTGAGACGGATGAAGAGATCTGCAAAGAATTGAACAAGGAGTTTCAGTCAGTATTTACAGTAGAAAATACCCCACCCCCTCAGATTGCAGAGATAGAAGCTCAAGGGCCGGTATTAGAGAACATCAACCTTACAGCCACAGAGGTATGCAAAGCGCTGATGGATTTAGATGTTCATAAAGCTACAGGTCCTGATGACATATCCCCTCATGTGCTTAAAAAATGCGCAAACTCAATATCAGTGGCACTAAGTATCATATTTAAAAAGTCACTGGAGTCAGGGGAGATTCCAAGATGCTGGAAACAAGCAAATGTGATACCTATCTTCAAATAGGGAAGGAGGGATACGGCTCTGAACTATAGACCAGTTTCCTTGACCAGCATAGTTTGCAAAGTTATGGAGAAACTACTAAGGAAACATATCTCTCTTCACTTGGAATCCTTCAACTTTTTGTCAGTGAGGCAACATGGCTTCAGAAAAGGTAGATCAACAGTAACAAACTTATTAGAATTTTATGATGAGGTAAGCCGAATCTTACAGGAAAGAGAGGGCTGGGAAGATTGCATATTCCTAGACTTCCAGAAAGCGTTTGACACTGTTCCACATGGGAGACTTATTAGGAAGCTGCAAGCAATGGCTAGAATAGGTGGAAATGTTTTGGAATGGATAAAAACTTACTTAGAAGGAAGGGAACAGAGGGTTAGAGTAAGACACTCAGTGTCTGAATGGAGAAGAGTTAGTAGTGGAGTTCCACAGGGTTCAATTTTAGGGCCACTTTTGTTCCTTGTATATGTAAATGACCTACCAGAGTCTGTAAATTCATTCATGAATATGTTTGCAGATGATGCAAAGATTGTGAAGAAAGTAAAAAACGAGAACAATGGTAGAGAATTTCAGGAGGATCTAAATAATCTGCATGAGTGGTCAGAAAAGTGGCTAATGAAATTCAATACTTCAAAATGTAAGGTAATGAGAATGGGTACAAGTGTAAGAAGGCCCAAGCTTGACTACTCGGTGGCTGGAGTACAACTTCAAGAGACAGAAAATGAGAGAGATCTAGGAGTAAACATACTGGCAGACTTGTCTCCAGAAATACATATAAATGGCATAGTAAGGGGAGCATATGCATTCTTATCAAATGTAAGGGTAGCCTTCAGGCACATGGACAAGGAATTGTTCAGAAATATTTATGTAACCTATGTGAGGCCCAAACTCGAATATGCAGCCCCCTTTTGGAATCCGCATTTGAAAAAGCACATAGCTAAGCTTAAAAAAGTTCAAAGATATGCCACGAAACTGGTGCCAGAAATACGCAATCTCAGTTATGATGAGAGGCTGAGGGAATTAGACTTACCATCACTCGAAGCTAGAAGATTGAGGGGGGATATGGTGACAGTCTTTAAATTCCTTCATGGTTATGATAGAGTGGATAGGGATCGATATTTTGATATGGCTGGCTCTAGAACTAGAGGTCATAGTTCGAAGCTTCGTAAGAAAACTTCTTTGCAGGATGTAAGGAAATACTTTTTCAGTGTAAGAGTAGTTGATAATTGGAATTCGCCAAGCGAGGAGGTAGTTAATGCTATCTCAATCCATAGTTTTAAGGACAGGTATGATAAGTATTACTAAGTATAAAATGGAACCGATCAGGAGACGGGAAGATACGAGCTTTGGGCTCTTGCCTGTAAACACAATTAGGTAATCACTTACATACATATATATATATATATATATATATATATATATATATATATATATATATATATATATATATATATATATATATATATATATATATATATATATATATGCGTGTGTGTGTTTGTGTTATTACCTAATTGTGATTACCCAAAAGTGCTTACGGGAAAGAGTCGAAAGCTCGTATCTTCCCGTCTCCTGATCGATTCCATGTCTTTTCTTAATAAAATTCATAAAATATTAAAATGTGTCATTATTCAGACAATTCTACACACAAAATTTCAGTATCTATTTACACAGCAGATAAAAAATACTTTCGTTAGAAGTTACACTTGCAAACAAGGTCTATATTAATCATTTTCATGCCTGTCTTTAAAACTATGGATTGAGTTAGCATTAACTACCTCCTCGTGTAGCGATTTCCAATTATCAACTACTCTTATACTAAAAAAGTACTTCCTTACATACTGAAAAGAAGTTTTCTTGCGAAGCTTCAAACTATGACCTCTAGCTCTAGAGCCAGCCATATCAAAATATTGATCCCTATCAACTCTATCACAGCCATGAAGGAATTTAAAGACACTCTCCATATCCCCCCTCAATCTTTTAGCTTCGAGTAATGGTAAGTCTAATTCCCTCAGCCTCTCATCATAACTGAGTTTGCGTATTTCTGGCACCAGTTTCGTGGCATGTCTTTGAACTTTTTCAAGCTTAGCTACGTGCTTTTTGAAGTGCGGATTCCAAAAGGGGGATGCATATTCAAGTTTTGGCCTCACATAGGTTACATAAATATTTTTGAACATATCCTTTCCATGTGCCTAAAGGCTACCCTTACATTTGCTAAGGAAGCATTTGCTGCCCTTACTATGCCATTTATATGTATTTCTGGAGACAAATCTGCCAGTTGTGCTCCTGCCACAGAGTAGGCAAGCTTGGACCTTCTTGCACTTGTACCCATTCTCATTACCTTACATTTTGAAGTATTGAATTTCATTAGCCACTTCTCTGACCACTCATGCAGACTATTTAGATCTTCCTGAAGTTCTCTATCACTGTTCTCATTTCTTACTTTCTTCACAATCTTTGCATCATCTGCAAACATATTCATGAATGAATTTACAGACTCTGGTAGGTCATTTACATATACAAGGAACAAAAGTGGCCCTAAAACTGAACCCTGTGGAACTCCACTACAAACTCTTCTCCATTCAGATACAGTGTCTTACTCTAACCCCCTGTTCCCTTCCTTCTAAGTAAGTTTTTATCCATTCCAAGACATTTCCACATATTCTAGCAATTGCTTGCAGCTTCCTAATAAGTCTCAGATGTGGAACAGTGTCAAACGCTTTCTGGAAGTCTAGGAATATGGAATCTGCCCAGCCCTCTCTTTACTGTAAGATTCGGCTTACCTTATCATAAAATTCTAATAAGTTTGTTACTGTTGATAACCTTCTCTGAAGTCATGTTGTCTTGCTGACAAAAAGTTGAAGGATTCCAAGTGAAGAGAGATATGTTACCTTAGTAGTTTCTCCATAACTTTGCAAACTGTGCTGGTCAAGGAAATTGGTCTATAGTTTAGAACTGTATCACTCCTCTTTTTGAAGATAGGTATCACGTTTGCTTGTTTTCAGCATCTTGAAATCTCCCCTGACTCCAGCGACCTTTCTAATATGATACTTAGTGCCACTGATATTGAGTTTGCGCATTTTTTAAGTACATGAGGGGATATATCATCAGGACCTGTAGCCTTGTGGCTGAAAGGATGATGTTTTCTAATACCTTCCCATGAGCTTCTATCTCTGCAATCTGAGGGGGTGGAGTATTTTCTACTGTAAATACTGACTGAAATTCCTTGTTCAATTCTTTGTGGATCTCTTCATCCGTCTCAGTGATGCTTCCATCCGCTTTCTTAAGCCTTAAAACCTGTTCTTTTACCTTCAGTTTTTCTCTGATAAAGCTGTGGAAAAACTTGGGATTTTCTTTAGCCTTCCTAGTGATGTCCCTTTCATAGTCTCTCTCTGCCTCTCTTCTTTTACTTAGGTAATAATTTTTTACTCTTTTGTAGGTTTGCCAGGCATTTATATTTTTTCTTCTCCTATACCTTTTCCAGCATTTGTCTCTCCACTCCTTAGCTCTTTTACACCAATTATCAAACCATTTCTCTCTGGCATGAATTACACCTACTTTGGTGACAGTATGAAGTAATCTATTATCTTCCCATATTTCTCACAAAAAATGTTGCACAGTTCTTGTACAGGTTTGTTTTAAAATAAGGTCCCCCAGTCAATAACTGCAAAAAGCTCATTCATTTTAATGTAATCCCCTTTCGGATAGTTCCCCCTCATGTTATCAGTGCCTACACTCTCAGGCAGAACATCTTCAATGATATACTCCATCAACAACACACAGTGGTCACTCTTTCCAACTGGTAGTTCATATTAAATTTTTTCAATATCCAACATGTTATCTATGAATACTAGATCAAGTAGTGATGGCTCATCCCCACCTTTGGCCCTCGTTGGTTCCAGTACATGTTGGTGTAGGAAATTCCCTTGTACGCAATCTAGGAATCTTGCCCCAAATGAGTCCTCACCACTGCATGGGTCAAGATTTATCCAATCTATCTCTTTATGATTAAAATCTCCAATAATGAAAAAACCACATTTTCTCTCCTGTGCGATGTTAACAACTGATTTTATTACTTCAGTAGTATCTATATGAATTTCCTTATAAATTTCTAGCCTGTGTTGGTTTCTTTCTGGTTATATACAACAGTTATTATAATGCTCTCTGACCCAGTATTTATGTGAGCAACAAGAAATTCCTTTCACTTATGAGCAGTGCTATCCCTCCACCAGTCCTCTCAGATCTTTCAACCTTTAATATTCTGAAGCCCTTAGGAAAAACTGCAACACTGTTTATGTCCTCACTCAACTTAGTCTCTGTAACTGCTACTATATCTGCCTTACTGTTGAGAATCATATCCTTTAGTTCTACTGCTTTACCAGCTAATCCATCAGCATTTGTATTCAACAATCTTAATGAGGCCCCATCCCCTGATCTTTTGTCATTATCTTCTTTATCTCCCCTTTGTCTTGAATAACTTTGAAATGAAAATGCTTCTTCTCTTCTTCATTTCTTTCCTCATTTAACCTTCTAGCATCTTGCAACAAGTTTTTGATCCTTTCCATCTCTTCCTGTGTTCTGTATCGTCCAATGAACACTTCTTTTAATTCTTGAAGGTCTTTTAGACTTTTTTTCCTCATCAATATTTCTATACATGTGTCCCCACTCTCAAAGGTTATTTCTGTTGGTCTTTGCTTTCCCTCTGTAGATATTTACCTAGTTGGTGAATATTTACAATATCCTCAGGACCACAAGCTACTCCAAGTTTTCTTATCAAATCTACAACCCTAGCTTTATTTTCTTCTAGTCTCCCCTGCTATGTTGGCTCCTGGGAGTCGCTTATGCCTGAGATTACCACTGTCTTCTCTTTATCAACTGCGTCTGTGTGTGTGTGTGTGTGGGTGTGTGATTACCTAATTGTGTTTACGGGAAAGAGCATAAAGCCCGTATCTTCCCGTCTCCTGGTCAGTTCCATTTTCTACTTAGTGATACTTATCATACATGTCCTCAAAACTATTGATTGAGATAGCATTAACTACCTCCTTGCTTAGCGAATTCCAATTATCAACTACTCTTACACTGAAAAAGTACTTCCTTACATCCTGCAAGGAAGTTTCCTTACGAAGCTTCAAACTATGACCTCTAGTTCTAGAGCCTGCCATATCAAAATATCGATCCCTATCCACTCTATCATAAGCATGAAGGAATTTAAAGACTGTCACCATATCCCCCCTCAATCTTCTAGCTTCGAGTGATGGTAATTCTAATTCCCTCAGCCTCTCATTATAACTGAGATTACGTATATTTGGCACCAGTTTCGTGGCATGTCTTTGAACTTTTTTAAGCTTATCTATGTGCTCTTTCAAGTGCGGATTCCAAAAGGGGGCTGCATATTCGAGTTTTGGCCTCACATAGGTTACATAAATATTTCTGAACAATTACTTGTCCATGTGCCTGAAGGCTACCCTAACATTTGATAAGAATGCATATGCTCCCCTTACTATGCCATTTATATGTATTTCTGGAGAGAAATCTGCTAGTATGTTTTCTCCTTGATCTCTCTCATTTTCTGTCTCTTGAAGTTGTACTCCAGCCACCGAGTAGTCAAGCTTGGGCCTTCTTACACTTGTACCCATTCTTATTACCTTACATTTTAAAGTACTGAATTTCATTAGCCACTTTTCTGACCACTCGTGCAGACTATTTAGAGCTTCCTGAAGTTCTCTACAATTGTTCTCATTTCTTACTTTCTTCACAATCTTTGCATCATCTGCTAACATATTCATGAATGAATTTACAGACTCTGGTAGGTCATTTACATATACAAGGAACAAAAGTGGCCCCAAAACTGAACTCTGTGGGGCTCCACTACTAACTCTTTTCCATTCAGACACTGAGTGTCTTGCTCTAACCCTCTGTTCCCTTCCTTCTAAGTGAGTGTTTATCCATTTCAAGACATTTCCACCTATTCTAGCCATTGCCTGCAGCTTCCTAATAAGTCTCCCATGTGGAACAGTGTCAAACGGTTTCTGGAAATCTAGGAATATGGAATCTGCCCAGCCCTCTCTTTCCTGTAGGATTCGGCTTACCTCATCATAAAATTCTAATAAGTTTGTTACTGGTGATCTACCTTCTCTGAAGCCATATTGCCTCACTTACAAAAAGCTAAAAAGTTGAAGGATTCCAAGTGAAGATATATATACATACATATATATATATATATATATATATATATATATATATATATATATATATATATATATATATATATATATATAGATAGATAGATAGATAGATAGATAGATAGATAGGTAGATAGATGTATATACTCGTGTATATGAGTATGCGTGAGAAGTATGCAATGGTAGTACAGAATGTGTTTGATACAGTCTTATAGCTGTGAGGTGTGCAGCAGGATGGATGGATTGGTTCAAATTGGGGGTAGGGTTGAATCAGGGATCGAGCCTGAGCCCTTTTTCAGTTTGCAGCAATGATGAACAGGTTGAAAGACAAGATTAGACTGGAATCGCTGTTGATTATGATATATGCGGAGGACATATCAAGTTGTAATTAGAGAAGGGAACAGGTTGAGGTAAACCTGGAGAGATGGAAATTGAAGGTCAGCTGGTGCAACACATGATACATGTGTGTGAATGAGAGGGAGGGATGTGAAATGGTGAGGTACAAGGTGTAGAGGTGTTGAAGGTGCATGAGTTTAAGTATTGGGGATTAACTGTTCAAAGTAATGTAAAGTGAGGTAGAGAGGTGAAGAAGTAAGGGCAGGAAGGATGGAGAGAGTGAAGAATGGCAGGAGTGTTTTATGTAATTTAAGACTTGTAATAATTTGCATAACCTAAGGGTGCAAGGTGAAACTGCTCGTAGTGATCAGAAAGCAACAAAAGAGTTTCCCAGTGTGTTAGCAGAAATAATTAGGGAGGGAGGTTACCGTTCCAAAGAAGAATTTAATTTGGATAAGTCTGGCTTGTTCTTGAAGCATGTGCAGACCACGAGCTGAACATTGCTATGCTAAACATAAACAAGCCGAAAAGGAAGCCTCTCCTCAAGACATTCCGGTGTCTAAAAAAATTACTCCCCTGATATCTTTTGTGAAACATTAATCAACAACACAAATGCACTTAATAGAATTAAATACACAGATAACGTCGATTTACAGGTTGAGATTTTAACAAAAGTCTTCCTTGAATGCTTAGATAGTTGTGTACCCATTGACAAGAAAAATAACCCGCCCCTCAGCCCCCTGGCTAACTAATGACATCAAAGAGGCAATGCAAATCAGAAATCAAATACAAAAAGAGCTAAAAATGAATAGATATGATATGACTCTCCGAGAACGTTATAAAACAGAAAAGAAACGTGTCAGCTCTCTCATCAGTGTAAGTAAAAAAGACTTTTACAAAAAACAATTTAATGACTCTAGACATGATGCAGCAGCAACATGGAGAGTGATAAGAAGCATGATACCAAATGAAAAGAGTACCTCAGAAAGTTATGAAAATATTACGGAGTTGAAAGAC
This sequence comes from Halocaridina rubra, assembly GCA_037179515.1. Classification (NCBI taxonomy): domain Eukaryota; kingdom Metazoa; phylum Arthropoda; class Malacostraca; order Decapoda; family Atyidae; genus Halocaridina; species Halocaridina rubra. The sequence continues at coordinate 317,967 of JAXCGZ010015095.1, forward strand.
AAAGCAGATAACTTTAATAACTATTTTGCTAACGTTGGCAAAAATACAAATGAAAAAACTCAAGAAAACATCAACTCAGTGAATATGAGTAATTGCTTAAATGACAATTCTTCCAACGAAAACACAAGAGAGTACTTCAAGATAAATCCTATAGATTGTGCTACCCTAATCCCTACCATAAAGAGCCTAAGAAACTCTGGCTCTTATGGTTCAGATGGTATACCATTTCAGTTCATCAAAGATGCTCTACCCATGATTGCATCCTATATTCTAACTATTATGAACACTTCCATTGTTACTAAAAAGTTTCCTGACTCTTGGAAAATATCACATGTAATACCTCTGCATAAAAAGGGGGACAGAGAAGATGTGACAAACTATCATCCCATTTCCCTGCTACCCATTTTCTCTAAAATATTATAAAAAATTGTTGCATTCCAACTTATGTCATATTTAGAATCAAATAGACTACTAACGATTAGCCAACATGGTTTCAGACCAAAACTCTCGACGGAAACTGCACTGCTTAAAGTTACGAATAGTATATATAATAATATAGATATGAAAAAAATATCTTTGCTAATTTTATTAGACTTATCAAAAGCCTTCGACAGTGTAAACCATTAAATTCTTTTAAGTAAATGTATTAACTTAAATATTGATCTAAGCTGGTTTAGCGAGTATCTATCTAATCGTAAACAGTCTATACGTCTTAACAACATTATCTCTGTGCCAAAAAATTTATCATTTGGTGTTCCACAGGGATCAGTACTTGGTCCTATCCTCTTCTCCATTTACGTAAATGATCTATCTTCTTTCATTTCTGACTGTCTAGTCGTAAAATATGCAGATAACACTCCTTAGTGGTGATATTAATAATCTCCTAGAGCTAACTTTAAGAGCAGAAAACACTCTGTCAAAAATTAAAACCTATTTCCAAGAAATTGGGCTGTTAATTATCGAAAGTAAAACATAGTGCATATTTATTGGTTCAAGGTTCCACATAGCACAAATTCCAGAAAACACAACAATTAATTTTTGCGACAATATTATCACACCTAGCAAAACAGTCAAAAACCTAGGAATTCACTTTGATAACCACATGTTGTTTGATTCCCACATAGATAAAGTATGCAAAAAGGTTACAGGAACATTAATGTACTTATCACGTATAAAAGACAATTTTGAGACTACCACTCGAATAACTGTTGTTGAATCTCTAGCCCTAAGTCACATTAATTACTGCACAACTGTTTGGGGAGCTACCACTAAGACTCAGATAAACAGAATACAGAAGCTTATTAATATTGCAGCTCGAGTTGCCCTGAGAGGAATAAGAAAATATGACCACATCACACCATCTCTCAATAAACTTGGGTGGCTGCGGGCATAAAATAAGGTCGCTTATGCTATTTATGTTTTTGTATTCAAAATTTTGGACCATCATTATCCTAGCTGGCTATTTGATTTAAAAACAGTCAGGGATATAAGGGGAACCAACACAAGACAGAGCAGTGAGGTCTTTATTCACAGAACAAACACAGAAGCAGGTTCAAAGATGATCACTATCAAAGGGCCAACACTCTGGAATAATATTCCAGAGCATCTAAAAAATGCATCCTCCTTCACAGCTTTCAAAGGCAAACTATATAGTTTTCTTTTGGACAAATAGTTGCTGCTCATTAAGAACTAATTATTCTCATTGTAAGAAAACAAATATGGAAATGATGCCGATAATAACGATCCTGTATCTAATGGCATACTTACTACTTTATTATTAACATTATTGTTAACATTTTTATTACAGCATTATTATTTTTTTATGAAAGCTACATTTAATTTAACTATATGTCTAACCCTCTTATTTATTAGTTTAATTACATGTCTACTTATAAGTTACTATTAATGTTGAATAACCATTGTACAAAATGGAAATAAATGTTTGTTTGTTTGTTTGTTTGTTTGTTTGTTTGTGCCTAGTTGTACATACATTACCAAGTTCCGTATGATGATGAGGCAATAATGAAGTGGAGATGAAGATGATTGGACATGTCTATTGCACCGCCCCAGGGAGAATAGTCCATGACAGTGTCAATTGGGCCTCTTAGAGAATCAGAGGAGTTGGAACACTCAGACCTACCTGAGGGAGAACTACGAGACGAGAGGCTGGAGATGAATTGTGACCTATAGAAGTGAAGATACATGAAAAAAAAGGCTGGAGGTATTTCAATAGGGCTCTATGCACCACATGGCGTTGGGGGTTACGATAAGTATAATACAGGTGACATTTTTAAAGAGTGGTATTATGTATTACTATTTGTTTTCTTGAAGCATATAAGTTAACTTTAAAAGAGGATGTTATTGAGTATTATTATATGTGTACTGCAAGTATATAAATTTGTTAATGAGTTGTATTTTGTACAAATGTTTGTGTTATAGAAGGCGTATTATTCTAGTCGGGATGTTACTGAGAGAGACATAGAGTATATGACTTGTTTAAAGAGTGGTATTTTATATTATATTTTGCGTTCTTGAAGGTATATTTTTCTAAATGGGGCTATACAAATAGGTTTAATTGGGATTTCAGTGACAGTTGTAATACTTAAATATTTAATACTACCAGTTTAACGTAAAAACCCTGAACCTGAAGTGATGACTTTAAGATATCTTTTGTGAGGTTGGCATTTTTGTATTTCTATTTGTGCTATGAAAAATTTCGTTTCCAGACACGTTCTTTACTAGAGGTTTCTTGTAAACGTTCCAGCATTTATACATTCAAATAAATTAATTTCAAGGAAAGCCCTTCATTATTATTTAATTCACATTAGTTGTCTTTATAGAGGTTGGTAGATATTCATTTGAATTTGTGGTCTTGAAGCTATTTTCTTCTAATCATATGAAGCAGTAGAGGTTTTGTGTAACTCTTGTGAGATCTCAAAACTATCATTTTAACAGAAAATCTTTGAACCTGGAATAATAATACATAAGTTATTTAAAAAGGGGCGATGGGTGATACGTACGTATTTGTAATAGTATTCTTAAAGTTGCTCTCTCTAAATAAGCAATATTCGAAACTTTTTAAATAGACTTATGCAAAACTTCTACTCCATTTTCAATTATTATATCTTCAGATTTCACATACATGTAAGGCATTGGAAATAATATTTAGAGGTGATCAACATCTCGGAATTTGTTTTTTTTTATTGTCTCGTTTAAAATCGAAAATAGACATTCAATGCATGATCAATAACGAAATTTTGAAATAGATATCAGGAATAATTCGCATTTCAACGCCAAGACTAATGATACATCTGATTGAAGTAAAGTGGAAATGTCGCTTTTATATACTCACTTCATTTTGAGCTGAAAATGAGGGAATCCTATATTTTACTTAGTCTTCATTTAAATGACCTTTGAACTGATCTCTTCCCTGGAACATTATAAACGAGGATAATTCGACATGCATGGTTGAAACCTGCAGGTTTTTCGTTTTTGTTTTATATATGTGTCTGTTATCAAAACAATGTAACAGAAGTGACATTAAGCTATCCAGTAATCTGTTACTTATTTTTTCCTCGGTCCCTTTATTCATTTATCATATTTCTTTTGCAATAAAGATTGAAAGTGTTTGAATAAGCAATATGTTTAACATCTGAGATAAATTTTATTTATTAACTTTCTGATATAAAACTTTAAGCATGTTCTTGGCATTTCGATTTGATCTGCGTTTCATATCAAGTTAGTTTCAGATGTATTTCTTATTTGCACTTATATCTAAAATACGTTTTTTATTTTCAATTTTTTTTATTATTTTTTTTTATTTTTGACCATTTAAACTGTCACATCACAGGCAATTCTAAACATCCCCCCCTGGACCCTTCAGAAAATAAAAAAGAGAATATGTCGGAGACTCCTGAGCTCAAAATGAAAACTGCAAAGTCGGTGACATCTCATTTAGAGCAAAATACACTTTTATGCATTTACATTTCCTTTTTGCAGTCTATTATACTTTTTTTTTTACATTATAACAAATATTACCATGAAAATCATTTATTTATTTTCAAAGTCTGACTCTCTCTTAATCACTCATTTGAAGAACGCTCAAGAAATAGACGCCAATACTTCACATTTAAATGAAAGCTATGGTACTGGCATTTTTCATTCTTATCGAAAGCCTACTCCTGGAATGTTGATCCAAAATAGACTCCTTGTACATCTAGTGGTGTATTCACCAAGGCTTTTAAATCGACAGAGGTCTCCACCACTCGAGTGAAGCAAACAAATATTTAACAAAGTTTATTTCCATTTGTACAGTTGCCCTATTTATATATTTAATCTTCAAATGGCTCTTGCAATGACAGAATTACACAAGTTACCAGAGCAGTCGAAATAAGAGACTTATTGGGTGGCAGACAGTCCCAATATCCACTGATCTACCAAAGGGAAATTATAAAGCGTTAAGAGATATCTCTTTATACGGATTTTGTTTCTTTGATGTAATGGCATTGGCTTTCAAGGCTTTCTATGCCTACATCAACACCGAATATTTTTGGATATTCGTTACACATGTCTTATTTTCCCTTCACATCTGACACGTCACAATACTCCCCATCTCTATTTCTGTCTATGTTTTCTTCGTGGCCAGGCCCAATGAGGGTAGATTTATTTATTTATTTTTTTGGCCCTTCCTGGTGTCAAAATCATAAAAAAGGCTAAATATCCTGAGAGGCGGTGACGTTTCTGCTACTCAAGATATCAAGCATCTTCAAAATCCTCTGGTCAGATTCCCTCATAGTAGCTTGTCTCCAGAGTCACATGGAGATAAGTAGGAGTGGGTAATATGAATCATCATGTCAACCCAGTAGGCACCATTAGAGGAATTAAGTAACTGGCAAGGAAAGGTGTTGATTACTATAGTGATTGAGTATCTGATATCCACCAAGGAGGTGTCAAATATAATTCCTCAAAATGGTGCTTATGGATTCTCTTCGCCAAAGTCATTTTTTTTATGAGTGTGACACCGGGACAGGTAAAAACTCCCCTCATCAATAAAGGCCCGGGCATGAGAAAACATCAAGACGAAGGAAACGAAAAATGTTAAGGACAAGGCAGAGATTAGGTAATGTTGCACAAAGGAAAACGACAGACAGAAAAAATAGTCGCAGTACAGAGGATCTAGAGATATGGAGGACTAGGCCTTGAGATGACGATAGATCTGCCTTTTGAAGAAAGATAGGTCATAAGAATTAGGAAAGTCAGAGGAAGGAAGAGAGTTCCAGAGTCTGGAGGTAGATGGGAAGAAGCAGTCACTGCACCGACCAATCCGCGAGCTACAAATCTCCACACAGTACGTGTGAGATGAGGTCGCTTGGCGAGTGTTACACGGCCTCAACAGTGGGGGAGGGATGCAACTCGCCAATCAGAGCAGCGATGGAAGTAGTAGCGATAGAAAAGAGAAAGGAATGATACCTTACTGCGAAGAGAGAGAGAATCCAGATTAGAAGTAAGAGCATCATCATAAATGAGTCTGACTGCCTTAGATTCAACCCTATCAAGGAGATGAGTATAAGAAGAAGCTCCCTAGATGTGTGAACAGCATTCTATACAGGGACGGATAGGACCTTTATAGATTTTAAGTAACTGTAAAGAGGAAAGTAATGACGAAAACGAAACAGAACCCCCAATTTTTTGGATCAAGATTTAGAAATTTGGATTATATGATTCCTCCAAGACAAGTTAGAGGCTATATGGATTCCTAATATGTTGATAGAATTAAGAGCGTATATTTCGTTAGATTCGAAGACAATAGGGTTATCAGGAGGAGAAGATAAAGAGATAGCCAGAAACTGTGTCTAAATTTTAAGCGCCCCACTCAGATACTCTTTGCAAATCGGAGTTGAGAGTAGAAGAATGTGTGATACGAGACTGATTACGAGTGGCAGATGAGTAGATAAAGAGAAGGTAGTGGGCTCTCCAATGTATTAACTCCTATCAACTCTATAACGAGAGGGAATTCACTATTAAATATGCGGTCTTTAGTGGAACAGTATTATCAAGAACTCAGGCTTCGATAAGAAAAGAATGGTAAAAAATTAACATAAGAAAGAAATGATAATAACCTGAAGTCCATGGCAGAACAGCATCTACTAACTCTCAGGTTTCTTAAAAAGAAAAGAAAAAAACTAGTATTATAGAGCAAGATATGAATACTTCATCAGTATTCCATAACAAAGAACCACTAATAAAAAAGGATAGTTACGGAATTATCATTATATGCTATTGCCCCAAATGGAAGTCATTTAATGAATATATCAATGCTATTTATAATCAACTATTGTGATTAGTATTTGATCACTGTGGTCTGAACAAAAATATAAATAAATAACATACATGAATGCTCTTATAAACCCATATACATACTTGGTGATTTTAATGATGACTTGCTCTCAGCAGATAACAAAATGAAAAGGGTGATCAACACTGTGAAGTTAACACAAATAGTGACAAAACCGACCCGCATAACCCCTAATTCTAGGACTCTTATAGATCTGATAATAACAAATAAAGTGGAAAGTATACCCTATTGGGACGTAGTTCCCTGCCCAATTGCAGACCACGAGCTGAACATTGCTATGCTAAACATAAACAAGCCCAAAAGGAAGCCTCTCCTCAAGACATTCCGGTGTCTAAAAAATTATTCCCCTGCTATCTTTTGTGAAACATTAATCAACAACACAAATGCACTTAATAGAATTAAATACACAGATAACGTCGATTTACAGGTTGAGATTCTAACAAAAGTCTTCCTTGAATGCTTAGATAGTTGTACACCCATTGTAACAAGAAAAATAACCCGCCCCTCAGCCCCCTGGCTAACTAATGGCATCAAAGAGGCAATGCAAATCAGAAATCAAATACAAAAAGAGCTAAAAATGAATAGATATGATATGACTCTCCGAGAACGTTATAAAACAGAAAAGAAACGTGTCAGCTCTCTCATCAGTGTAAGTAAAAAAAGAGTTTTACAAAAAACAATTTAATGACTCTAGACATGATACAGTAGCAACATGGAAAGTGATAAGAAGCATGATACCAAATGAAAAGAGTACCTCAGAAAGTTATGAAAATATTACGGAGTTGAAAGACAAAGCAGAAAACTTTAATAACTATTTTGCTAACGTTGGCAAAAATACATATGAAAAAACTCAAGAAAACATCAACTCAGTGAATATGAGTAATTGCTTAAATGACAATTCTTCCAATGTAAACACAAGAGAGTACTTCAAGATAAATCCTATCGATTGTGCTACCCTAATTCTTACCATAAAGAGCCTAAGAAACTCTGGCTCTTATGGTTCAGATGGTATACCATATCAGTTCATCAAAGATGCTCTACCCATGATTGCATCCTATATTCTAACTATTATGAACACTTCCATTGTTACTAAAAAGTTTCCTGACTCTTGGAAAATATCACATGTAATACCTCTGCATAAAAAGGGGGACAGAGAAGATGTGACAAACTATCGTCCCATTTCCCTGCTACCCATTTTCTCTAAAATATTATAAAAAATTGTTGCATGCCAACTTATGTCATATTTAGAATCAAATAGACTATTAAGTATTAACCAACATAGTTTCAGACCGAAACTTTCGACGGAAACTGCACTGCTTAAAGTTGTGAATAGTATATATAATAATATAGATATGAAAAAATATCTATGCTTGTATTATTGGACTTATCAAAAGCCTTCGACAGTGTAAACCATGAAATTCTTTTAAGTAAATTTACTAACTTAAATATTGATCCAAGCTGGTTGAGCGAGTATCTATCTAATCGTAAACAGTCTATACGTCTTAACAACATTATCTCTGTGCCAAAAAATTTAACATTTGGTGTTCCACAGGGATCAGTACTTGGTCCTATCCTCTTCTCCATTTACGTAAATGATCTATTTTCTTTCATTTCTGACTGTCTAGTCGTACAATATGCAGATGACACTTAACTACTCCTTAGTGGTGATATTAATAATCTCCTAGAGCTAACTTTAAGAGCAGAAAACACTCTGTCAAAAATTAAAACCTATTTCCAAGAAATTGGGCTGTTAATTAACGAAAGTAAAACATAGTGCATATTTATTGGTTCAAGGTTCCACATAGCACAAATTCCAGAAAACACAACAATTAATTTTTGCGACAATATTATCACACCTAGCAAAACAGTCAAAAACCTAGGAATTCACTTTGATAACCACATGTTGTTTGATTCCCACATAGATAAAGTATGCAAAAAGGTTACAGGAACATTAATGTACTTATCACGTATAAAAGACAATTTTGAGACTACCACTCGAATAACTGTTGTTGAATCTCTAGCCCTAAGTCACATTAATTACTGCACAACTGTTTGGGGAGCTACCACTAAGACTCAGATAAACAGAATACAGAAGCTTATTAATTTTGCAGCTCGAGTTGCCCTGAGAGGAATAAGAAAATATGACCACATCACACCATCTCTCAATAAACTTGGGTGGCTGCGGGCATAAAATAAGGTCACTTATGCTATTTATGTTTTTGTATTCAAAATTTTGGATCATCATTATCCTAGCTGGCTATTTGATTTAAAAACAGTCAGGGATATAAGGGGAACCAACACAAGACAGAGCAGTGAGCTCTTTATTCACAGAACAAACACAGAAGCAGGTTCAAAGATGATCACTATCAAAGGGCCAACACTCTGGAATAATATTCCAGAGCATTTTAAAAATGCATCCTCCTTCACAGCTTTCAAAGGCAAACTATATAGTTTTCTTTTGGACAAATAGTTGCTGCTCATTAAGAACTAATTATTCTCATTGTAAGGAAACAAATATGGAAATGATGCCGATAATAACGATCCTGTATCTAATGGCATACTTACTACTTTATTAACATTATTGTTAACATTTTTATAACAGCATTATTATTTTCTGTGAAAGCTACATTTAATTTAACTATATGTATAACCCTCTTATTTATTAGTTTAATTACATGTCTACTTATAAGTTACTATTAATGTTGAATAACCATTGTACAAAATAGAAATAAATGTTTGTGTGTTTGTTTTTTTGTTTGCTTTCATGGAATTACCTAATCGTAATTAGGTAATTGTGCTTACGGGAGAGAGACATGTGCTCGTATTTTCCAGTCTCCTGGTCGGTTCCATTTTTGTTCTAAGTGATACTTATCATAATTTCCCTTAAAACTATGAACTGAGTTAGCATTAGCTACTTCCTCCCTAGCGAATTTCAATCATCAGCTACTCTTACACTAAATAAGTACTTCCTTACATCCTGAAAAGAAGTTTCCTTATGAAACTTCAAATTATGACATCTGCTTCTAGAGGCAGCCATAGCAAAATGTCGATCCTCCTCATAACTGAGATTGTGTATTTCTGGCAACAGTTACTTGACATATGTTAGAATTTCTTCCAGCTTATATATGTGCCTTTTCAAGTGTGTATTTCAAAAGGGGTTGCATATTCAAGCTTTGGCCTCACACAAGTTACATAAATATTTCTGAACATTTCTTTGTCCAAGTGTCTGAAGACTACCCTTAAACTTACTAAGAGAGCATATGCTGCCCATACTCTGCTATTTATATACATTTCAGGAGACAAATCTGTCAGTATGTTTACTTCTAAATCTCTCTCACTCTCCGTCTCTTGAAGTTCTGCTCCTGCTATTAAGTATCCAAGCTTGAGCTCCTCTCACTTGAATCGATTCTTATTACCTTACATTTTGAAATATTGAATTTCATTAGCCTCTTTTCTGACCACTCATACAGATCATGTAGGTCTTCCTGAAGTTCTCTACCATTGTTCTTGTCTCATACTTTCTTTACAATCTTTGCATCACTTGCAAACATATTCAAGAATTAATTTACAGACTCTGGTAGGTCATTTACATATACAAGGAACAAAAGTGACCCTAAAATTGAACCCTGTGGTACCCCACTACTAACCCTTCTCCATTCAGACACTGAGTGTCTTACCCTAACCCTCTGCTCCCTTCTTTCAAAGAATCTTTTAATCCATTTCAAAACTGTTCCATATATCATTTCTATTACTAGCACCTTCTTAATAAGTCTCCTATGTGAGGCCATATCAAATGCCTTTTGAAAATCTAGGAATATGAAATCCGTGCTTACCTCAACATATAATTCTGATTAGTTTGGTTTGTTACTGATGATCTGCCTTCTCCGAAGCCTTGAAGTCTTACTGATATAAAGTTGAGGGATTCCAAGTGAAGAAAGATGTTTTCTTAGTAGTTTCTCCATAACTATGTAAGCTATGCCGGTCAAGGAAAAACAGGCCTATAGTTTAGAGCTGTATCCCTCCTTCCCTTTTTGAATACAAGTAGCACATTTGCTTGTTTCCAACATCTTGGAATCTCCTCAGATTCCAGAGGCTTTTCAAATATAATGCATAGCACCATATACAACAGGTACTGTAATGTTCTCTGATCAAGTACTCATGTGACAAAAAGAAATTCCTTGAATTCACTTTCAATAGCAAAATTTATTCCTTCAATCTGAAATCTTACACTTATGAACAATGCTATCTCTCTACCAGTCCTCTCAGAAATTTCAAGCCTTAATATTCTGAAGCCCTTAGAAAAAACTGTGATGCTGTTATGTCCTCACTTAATATAGTCCCTATAACCAGTACTATACCTGTCTTATGAGCAATACTATCCCTCCACCATTCCTTTCAGATCTTTCAATCCTTAATATTTTGAAACCCTTAGGAAGAATTGTGATGCTGTTCATGTTCTCACTTAATGTAGAGTCTGTAACTGCTACCATGTCTGCCTTACTGTTGTAAATCCTATCATTTAATTCTAGTGCCTTACCAGCTATCCCATCAGTATTTATATACATCAGTTTTAATGACTCTGCATCCCCTGATTTACTAGCATTATCTTCTTTACCTCCCCTTTGGCTGGAAGAACTCTGAAACAAAATGTTTTGTTTCCTCTTCATTTCCTCCCTCATTTAACCTTCTAGCTTATAGCATCTAGCTTTTGATCCTTTCCATGTCTTCCTGTGCTTTGTATGGTCTAATGAACACTGTTCTGAATTCTTGGAGGTCCTTTATTTTTTTTTACCCTCATTAATACTTCTGAACATGTGTTCCCTCATTCAAAGGTTACCCTCGTTATTCTTGCTCTTTCCTGCTTAGAATATTTATCAATTCGGTGAATGCTTACAATATTTTCTGGATCACATACTTCTCCAAGCATCCTTATCAGGTTTAAAACCCTAGCTCTATTATGTTCAAGCCTACTCAGTCATGTTGACTTCTGGGATTCACTTATGCTTGAAATAATCACTTACTTCTCTTTATCAAGTGCCTGTTTGATAACTGGATTAGCCCTTTTCATCAAAACATCATTAATTTTTTTTATTACTGTTTCTTTTTAGTCAACTGTATTAACATTTTTCATTGCCACTTCCCTCAATGCCTCTTTTATTGCCACATTTTACTTTACTGCATCTGTAAAGGCTCTTGTAATGTCCTCATTTTCCATATTCAACTCTTGAAAATCTTTTCGAAACTGTTCTATGTTTTCTTTTATGTGGACATTCCAGCTGCAATCTAATATCTCTCAGAAGAGAGCACTGAACTAACATTCAACTCATTCAGGATGTCACTCACCTGTTTGTCATTATCCTCTTGCTTGGAAAGTCTGATTTCCACTTCCAGCTTTTTTATTTGTTTTTCTAGTTCTTTTCTCGCTTCCCAATGTGCCTTGTTAAGCTCATCTAAATTTCTTATTATCTCTCTAAGTGGATCATTATCTTAATTTCTCTATCAGTATTCCGAAGTTTATTATTCAGATTTGTTTCTATGGTCTCAAGGCCCCTTACTTCTTGTTCCAGGCTTCTAAGAGCTACTCCCTCTCCTACAACCCCTGGGATCCTCTACCACCCCTCTCCCAGACCATTTCGTGTGTGTGTAAAAAAAAAAATTATTATATCTAATTATCTAGTTTTGCTTACGGGAAAGAGCCCTATGCACGTAACTCCCGTCTCCTGGTCGGTACCATTTTTGTACTCATTGATACTTTTACTTGTCCTTAAAACTGTGAATTGAGCTAGCATTAACTACCTCTTCGATTAGCGAATTCCAATCATCAACTACTCTTACACTATACAAGTACTTCCTCACATCGTGCAAAGAAGTTTTATTATGAAATTTCAAACTATGACCTCTAGTTCTAGAGTTAGCCATATCAAAATATCGATCCCTATCCACTCTTTCATAATCATAATAAAATTTAAAAACCGTCACCATATCCCCCCTTATTCTTCATGCTTCGTAAGATGGTAAGACTAATTCCCTCATCCTGTTCTCAAAACTGAGATTGCCTATCACCAGGAAGGCTAAAGAAGATCCCAAACCTATCCACATCTTTATCAGTGGTAAACTGAAGGTCAAAGAACAGGTTTTAGATTTATAGGGAGTGGATGGATATATAACTGAGAAGCATGAAGAGATTTGCAGTCAGTATTCAACAGCAGAAAATTACTCCACCCCCTCAGATTGCAAAGGTAGGGGCTCATAGGCCGGTATTAAAGGACATCATCTTTTCATCCACAGAGGTATGCAAAGCGTTGGAGTTAGATACCCATAAAGCTACAGGTCCCTTATGTACTTAAAAAAATGTGCTAAATCAATATCGGCGCAACTATGCATCATATTTGAAAAGTTGCTGGAATCTGGGAAGATTCCAAGATGCTGAAAACAAGCGAACATGGTACCTATCTTTAAAAAAGGATGAAGGGATACAGCTCTAAACTATAGGCCTGTTTCGTTGACCAATATAGTTTGCAAAGTTATAGAGAAACTACTAAGAAAACACATCTCCTTTTAACTTGGAATCCTTCAAATTTTTTTTTCAGTGAAACTTCATGGCTTTAAAGACAGGTCAACAGTAACAAACTTATTGAAATTTTAAGATGAGGTAAGCTGGATCTTAGAGTAAAGGAAGGGTTGGGCGGATTACATATTCCTAGATTTTCAGAAGGAATTTGATACCTAATGGTGAGAATAGGTGGAAATGTCTTAGAATGGATTAATACTCACTTTGAAGGAAGGGAACAGAGGGCTAGAGAAAGATGCTCTGTTTAGCTGGAGAGGGTTTAGCAGTGGATTTCCACAGGGTTCACTTTAGGGCTACTTTTGTTCCTTATATACATAAATGACCTACCAGTGTCTGTAAATTCATTCTTGAATATGTTTGCAGATGATGCAAAGATTGTGAAGAAAGTTAGAGACGAGAATAATGGGATCAACTGAAGAATGTCCACCCAGTGTACCCAACTGAAGACTCTCCCTCCCAGAGTGCCCAGCGTAACAATTTCCACCAATTGAACTCAAAGACAACAACATTATTCAGATTAGGCTAGGTTAGGTTAGGTTGGTCTCGCTAATGATTGTAAGGGCTAAAATGTTAGCTTATATATACAATTCTGCCTTTGTAATGCCGACCAATATTGACCTCAACTTGAGTTAATCCATAATTCTGTGACTTATCCAGATGGATAACCTAACCTAACCTAACCTAACTAAATCTGAATAATGTTATTGTCTTTGAGTTCAATTCCCCCCCCCCCATAACTCATTTGACAATCTGGTTTTTAATCGCGCAAAGGTACCTGACCCGACACGACACCGACCCAGGCCCCATGTGTGATCAACTGAAGAAGCTCTCCCCTAGCTCTGATCAAGTGAAGAATCTCCCCCCTGGGTGGATCCGGGGGAGATACTTCAGTTGGTCCGAATAATGGTCAAAACTTCAGAAATAGTCTGTATGAGTGGTTAGAAAAGGGACTAATGAAATTAGATACTTCTAAATGTGAGGTAATGAGAATGGGTACAAGTGATTACCTAATTGTGATTACCTAATTGTCTTACGGGAAAGAGCCCAAAGCTCGTATCTTCCATTTTGTACTTAGTGATACTTATCATACCTGTCCTTAAAACTATTGATTAAGATAGCATTAACTACCTCCTCGCTTAGCGAATTCCAATTATCAACTACTCTTATACTAAAAAAGTACTTCCTTACATCCTGCAAAGAAGTTTTCTTACGAAGCTTCAAACTATGACCTCTAGTTCTAGAGCAAGCCATATCAAAATATCGATCCCTATCCACTCTATCATAACCATGAAGGAATTTAAAGACTGTCACCATATCCCCCCTCACTCTTCTAGCTTCGAGTGATGGTAAGTCTAATTCCCTTAGCTACGTGCTTTTTGAAGTGCGGATTCGAAAAAGGGGCTGCATATTCAAGTTTTGGCCTCACACAGGTTACATAAATATTTATGAACATTTCCTTGTTCATGTGCCTGAAGGCTACCTTACATTTGATAAGAAAGCATATGCTGCCCTTACTATGCCATTTATATGTATTTCTGGAGACAAATCTGCCAGTATGTTTATTCCTAGATCTCTTATTTTTTCTCTTGAAGTTGTACTCCTGCCACCGAGTAGTCAAGCTTGAAGACTAAACAGCAGGAGCAGTACTTCAATAGACTGAGAATGGGATATATCAAGGAATAAACATACCGTCAGATTTGCCTACGGAAATGCATATAAATGGTATAGTAAGGGCAGCATATGCTCTCTTAGCAAATGTATGGGTAGCCTTCAGACACATGGAAAAGGAAATGTTCAAAAATATTTATGTAATATACGTGAGACCAAAGCTTGAATATGCAGCCCCATTTTGGAATACACTCTTAAAAAAAAACACATAAATAAGCTGGAAAAGTTCAAAGACATGCCACGAAACTGGTGCCCGAAATTCACATTGTCCGTTATGAGGAGAAGCTGAGGGAATTAGACTTGCCAACGCTCGAAGCTAGAAGAATGAGGAGATATATGGTGACGGTTTTTAAACTCTCTCATGTTTATGACAGAGTGGATAATGATATATTTTTTCATATGGCTGGCACTAAAACTAGAGGAAACAGTTTGAAAATTCGTAAGAAAACTTCTTTGTAGGATGAAAGGAAGTACTTTTTTAGTGTAAAGGTAGCTGATGAATGGAATTTGCTGAGCAAGTAGGTAGTTAATGTTAACTCAATCCACAGTTTTAAGGACAAGTATGGTAAGTATTAATGAGTATAAAAATAGAACCGACCAGGAGTCGGGGAGTTGCTAGAATAGGGTTCTTTCCCATAAGCTCAATTAGGTAATTACACATACATACAATCCCAAGCTTTTTCACAGCTTTATCAGAGGAAAACTGAAGGTAAAATAACAGGTTTTAAGGCTTAAGAGAGAGGATGGAAGCATCACTGAGACGGATGAAGAGATCTGCAAAGAATTGAACAAGGAGTTTCAGTCAGTATTTACAGTAGAAAATACCCCACCCCCTCAGATTGCAGAGATAGAAGCTCAAGGGCCGGTATTAGAGAACATCAACCTCACAGCCACAGAGGTATGCAAAGCGATGATGGATTTAGATGTTCATAAAGCTACAGGTCCTGATGACATATCCCCTCATGTACTTAAAAAATGCGCAAACTCAATATCAGTGGCACTAAGTATCATATTTAAAAAGTCACTGGAGTCAGGGGAGATTCCAAGATGCTGAAAACAAGCAAATGTGATACCTATCTTCAAAAAGGGAAGGAGGGATACGGCTCTGAACTATAGACCAGTTTCCTTGACCAGCATAGTTTGCAAAGTTATGGAGAAACTACTAAGGAAACATATCTCTCTTCACTTGGAATCCTTCAACATTTTGTCAGTGAGGCAACATGGCTTCAGAGAAGGTAGATCAACAGTAACAAACTTATTAGAATTTTATGATGAGGTAAGCCGAATCTTACAAGAAGGAGAGGGCTGGAAAGATTGCATATTCCTAGACTTCCAGAAAACGTTTGACACTGGTCCACATGGGAGACTTATTAGGAAGCTGCAAGCAATGGCTAGAATAGGTGGAAATGTCTTGGAATGGATAAAAACTTACTTAGAAGGAAGAGAACAGAGGGTTAGAGTAAGATGCTCAGTGTCTGAATGGAGAAGAGTTAGTAGTGGAGTTCCACAGGGTTCAGTTTTAGGGCCACTTTTGTTCCTTGTATATGTAAATGACCTACCAGAGTCTGTAAAGTCATTCATGAATATGTTTGCAGATGATGCAAAGATTGTGAAGAAAGTAAAAAAAACGAGAACAATGGTAGAGAACTTCAGGAGGATCTAAATAGTCTGCATGAGTGGTCAGAAAAGTGGCTAATGACATTCAATACTTCAAAATGTAAGGTAATGAGAATGTGTACAAGTGCAAGAAGGCCCAAGCTTGACTACTCGGTGGCTGGAGTACAACTTCAAGAGACAGAAAATGAGAGAGATCTAGGAGTAAACATACTGGCAGATTTGTCTCCAGAAATACATATAAATGGCATAGTAAGGGCAGCATATGCATTCTTATCAAATGTAAGGGTAGACTTCAGGCACATGGACAAGGAAATGTTCAGAAATATTCATGTAACCTATGTGAGGCCAAAGCTCGAATATGCTGCCCCCTTTTGGAATCCACACTTGAAAAAGCACATAGTTAAGCTTGAAAAAGTTCAAAGACATGCCACGAAACTGGTGACAGAAATATGCAATCTCAGTTATGATGAGAGGCTGAGGGAACTAGACTTGCCATCACTCGAAGCTAGAAGATTGAGGGGAGATATGGTGACAGTCTTTAAATTCCTTCATGGTTATGATAGAGTGGACAGGGATCGATATTTTGATATGGCAGGCTCTAGAACTAGAGGTCATAGTTTGAAGCTTCGTAAGAAAACTTCTTTGCAGGATGTAAGGAAATGCTTTTTCAGTGTAAGAGTAGTTGATAATTGGAATTCGCTAAGCGAGGAGGTAGTTAATGCTATCTCAATCCATAGTTTTAAGGACAGGTATGATAAGTATCACTAAGTATAAACTGAAACCGATCAGGAGACGGGAAGATACGAGCTTTGTGCTCTTTCCCGTAAACACAATTAGGTGAATACAATTAGGTAAACACACACACACTTGAAAAAGCACATAGCTAAGCTTGAAAAAGTTCAAAGACATGCCACGAAACTGGTGCCAGAAATACGCAATCTCAGTTATGATGAGAGGCTGAGGGAATTAGACTTACCATCACTCGAAGCTAGAAGAGTGAGGGGGGATATAGTGACAGTCTTTAAATTCCTTCATGGTTATGATAGAGTGGATAGGGATCGATATTTTGATATGGCTGGCTCTAGAACTAGAGGTCATAGTTTAAAGCTTCGTAAGAAAACTTCTTTGCAGGATGTAAGGAAATACTTTTTCAGTGTAAGAGTAGTTGATAATTGGAATTTGCTAAGCGAGGAGGTAGTTAATGCTATCTCAATCCATAGTTTTAAGGACAGGTATGATAAGTATCACTAAGTATAAAATGAAACCGATCAGGAGACGGGAAGATACGAGCTTTGTGCTCTTTCCCGTAAACACAATTAGGTGAATACAATTAGGTAAACACACACACACACACACACACACACTTGAAAAAGCACATAGCTAAGCTTGAAAAAGTTCAAAGACATGCCACGAAACTGGTGCCAGAAATACGCAATCTCAGTTATGATGAGAGGCTTAGGGAATTAGACTTACCATCACTCGAAGCTAGAAGAGTGAGGGGGGATATAGTGACAGTCTTTAAATTCCTTCATGGTTATGATAGAGTGGATAGGGATCGATATTTTGATATGGCTGGCTCTAGAACTAGAGGTCATAGTTTGAAGCTTCGTAAGAAAACTTCTTTGCAGGATGTAAGGAAATACTTTTTCAGTGTAAGAGTAGTTGATAATTGGAATTGGCTAAGCGAGGAGGTAGTTAATGCTATCTCAATCCATAGTTTTAAGGACAGGTATGATAAGTATCACTAAGTATAAAATGGAACCGATCAGGAGACGGGAAGATACGAGCTTTGGGCTCTTTCCCGTAAACACAATTAGGTAAACACAATTAGGTAATCACACACACACACAGATATATATATATATATATATATTATATATATATATATATATATATATATATATATATATATATATATATATATATATATATATATATATATATATATTAAACTATTTCAACTTTCATTTACATGAGAAATACAAGATGGCTATCATAATCCTCAAGGGAATTCAACCTCGTTAAGATACTGTTTTATCACTGGCCTGAGACGTTGCTTACTCATTGTGACTTTCATTCTTCAAGGTTTGCTCCAAAAGACATTGTGGATAATAATGACCCCCGGCCGGAGCACAATGATTGTTAAACTTAATTTATCATATTTTTACAAATCGTGACTTGATTTCTGCTGAGTTGACAGCAAATACCACACTCAAGAGACACTGACCTCGCCTTCTTATGATGTAGAAATCCTATTCGAATCATTCTGGATAAAATCAGAATATTTACAACTTTTGAGGAGAGAGAGAGAGAGAGAGAGAGAGAGAGAGAGAGAGAGAGAGAGAGAGAGAGAGAGAGAGAGAGAGAGAGAGAGAGAGAGAGAGAGAGAGAGAGAGAGAGAGAGAACAGTGCTTATTTGCATTCTCTCCTTTTCTCGCGAATATCCACAAACTTCTGAACATGCGCTCTGCTAAAGCTCTTAAATTTTTTCGCTAATAAAGCTTATTTTAATATTCTTTGCTGTTACGCTGTGTTTTAGCGTCTTAGCGTCTAAGAATTTTAGCGTTTCTGCTACTAATAATTTTAAAAAGCTTTTGATTTTACAAATTTAAAATATTTGTCTGTAAAATGTTTCAGTTATTTTTTGTGTAGAGACTCATTTTTGCTGTTAAATATAAGATTTTGTTAAGTCCTGTCGCATTCCTTCTCATAATTCTTTGACACTTTTGATGTGAATTAATCTAATATAATTTGCGGATAAATCTTTTAGAATGTTTGCTATTGAGTTAATTAGCATTTTTGCCTTTGACAAGATTTCAGAATATCATTTTGACATTTTTGCTGTAAAACATTTGGCCATTCAGTCTCTGACTGGGAAGCTTTAGAAAATATTATTGTAATACCAGTTAACCTTTTCATTGCTAAATCTTTAAAATTTGCTTTTAATTCTTTTCTCAATTTTTACTGAAATGATCATTTTTAAAGTATGTCTTCACAAATATTGCATCTAAATACTTTTTTCTTCCCAGTCATTTTGGCAATATCATTTTTGTGTTCCGTAGGAAGGAATAAATTTGAAATAATAAATCTAAAACATATCTGTCTCGGATATTTATGTTTTTTTTTAGGGGGGGGGGTATTTTTGTCGTGTGTTTGTTTGTGTACTTGTTAGTCTTTAGCTATTTGGTACTGGCAAAAAAGTTTATGGTGATAATTCGTCTTTATATTATATGAGAGCAACTATTGTTAAAAAAATGATATGACCAAAACATTTAAAAATATGTAAAGGTTCCCATCCTATGCATTCCTTTGAAACCCCCCCCCCCCCAGTGTGTATTAGCAAAATATTAGCATATAAATATATATCTGTTTGAAATGATTATAGCTTCGGCACATATTTGAGGCTGAAAATGATCAAAACATAATCATATACACATTACCTATATTTAAATGACTATTTTTATTTTATAATTAGGAAATATTGTTGGAAAAAATCCCAATGGTTCCAAATTGTATTTTCTCTAATTTCTTTTTCTAGCTTTTCTTCGTTTTCATGTGTAATTATGGAAAATAACAGAGCTGTGCTTGAACAAAGCGGTAGTAGTGTTTTTGTCCTCGTTCTTCTCTTTGTTGTTGTTGTTGTTGTTGTTGTTGTTGTTGTTGTTGTTGTTGTTGTTGCTCACTGTTATAGTTGTTGCTGTTGCTGTTGTCTATGCTGATGTTGCTTATGTTGCTGTTGTTGTTGCTGCAAATGTTGTTGTTTTTGTTATTGTTGTGGCTGATATCATTGTTGCTTTTTTGTTGTTGATGTTGTTGTCTATGTTATTGTTGTTTATGTTGTTGTTGCTGCTGTTGTTATTGCTGCTGCTGCTAATGTTATTTTGTTGTTGTTGTAGTTGATGTTCTAGTTGCCAGTTCTGATGTAGTTGTTGTTGTTTATGTTGTTGTTGCTGCTGCTGTTCTTGCTACTGCTGTTAATGTTGTTTATGTTGTTGTTGTAGATGATGTTATAGTTTCTAGTCCTGTTATTTTTGCTGTTGTTGGTGTTGCTAATGTTGTTGTTGTTGCTGTTGTTTTTGTTGTTGTTGTTTTGTAGAAGAACAGTTCTGGACTCTTCTTCTTCTTCTTCTTCTTCTTCTTCTTCTTCTTCTTCTTCTTCTTCTTCTTCTTCTTCTTCTTACCAACACATTTGGACCCCCTCTTCTTCTTCTTCTTCTTCTTCTTCTTCTTCTTCTTCTTCTTCTTCTTCTTCTTCTTCTTCTTCTTCTTCTTCTTCTTCTTCTTCTTCTTCTTCTTACCAACACTTTTGGATCTTCTTCTTCTTCTTCTTCTTCTTCTTCTTCTTCTTCTTCTTCTTCTTCTTCTTCTTCTTCTTCTTCTTCTTCTTCTTCTTCTTCTTCTTCTTCTTCTTCTTCTTCTTCTTCTTCTTCTTCTTCTTACCAACACTTTTGGATCTTCTTCTTCTTCTTCTTCTTCTTCTTCTTCTTCTTCTTCTTCTTCTTCTTCTTCTTCTTCTTCTTCTTCTTCTTCTTCTTCTTCTTCTTCTTCTTCTTCTTCTTCTTCTTCTTATTAGTCATTAAAGATATTCTATTTTCTTTCTTCCATCTTTTCTTTCTTCGCCTTCCAAAGATTACGTTAGGCTCAGTCTTCCAAAATGTTTCCCTTCTTCCTCGAGTATCTTAATGAGAGAGTAATTAGAGGGCTAAGTAATTAATTGTAAATAAAAAGAGAAGCAGAGAGGGAGCAAGGGAAGGGAACAGTACGTATACTAACGCTTCATTCATTTCCCATTGGCTTACAACGAGGCCTAATATAGCAGCTGTCGAGAGAGTAATAATAATAATAATAATAATAATAAGACTTTATTTCCAACATACATTGGGTATTCAAATGAGAGAGAGAGAGAGAGAGAGAGAGAGAGAGAGAGAGAGAGAGAGAGAGAGAGAGAGAGAGAGAGAGAGAGAAAAAAAGTTTCATAGAACGAAAGTAAAGGTAAATAAGGCTATTGTAACAAAATGTAATTTTTGTACATCTACGAAGAATCAGATAAAAAGGAATGATATATAAAATTCCTCAATCTTATTTCTTAGATGTTGTAAGAGGCGGCTAAGAAAGATAGGGGGCTAGAAATCCATCTCTCCCAGAATATTTTCATAGTATAAACTTAATTGGAGAAGCAACGTGTTTCGTCAGGTTGTACTGACTCCTTGATATCTGTACTCTAATGTTACATTTGTGGCCATCCGACTAGCTTCAGTGAAATATAGTCTCCAATGCAATATATATATATATATATATATATATATATATATATATATATATATATATATATATATATATATATATATATATATATATATAGACATGGCCTCTTTCCCCCTTGTAAGGGGGGTGGCCGAGCCAAGAAACAGGCATTCACAACGATCCACACATACCTCAACCACTACTCTTATCTCCTTGGGGATAAAGGATTGCCACGTTTTCCCTTCTTTCCACCCTGCTTGGGTCACCCACAAGGTAACCAGGCAAGGATATTCAACAATGAACCCGACAGTCGCATCTGGTTTACCCTTACCGCTTCATCACATTGCAACTCCCCTCACACCCGGCCATAAAAGTTCACTGAGCTAGCAGATGCGAGAAATCCCTTTGGCCCTTGATATTATACACAATCTTCCCCCACTCATTCCTATCTCTTGCACGCACCTTTTCCTGCTCGAATGGCATTCCACGTTCATTCAATGGCCTTTTCACGCCCATCCATCCATCACATTCAAGGTCTCCCTCTTGACCTAACTCCAAGCACTTCTGTATTCCATACTCTCTTCACTATTCGTTCATCGCTCATCCTGTCCATGTGTCCAATACAACTCAACACTCTCTGATCTAACATATCCAACAGCCTCCTTTCAACATCCGTTCTCTGCCTGACATCCTCATTTCTTACTCTATCTATTCTAGATACACCACCTCATCTCTATTACATTCAATTTACACATTTCATCATTTTTTGCATTCCAAGTCTGTTGGTACAATTACACCTTCATATATCCTTCTCTATGCATTCATTCCCAAATGCCTATTTTGCATTAAACTTTTCAACCCACCTAGACATATGCTGGCTTCCTACACTCTGCATCCACTCGTCCAGTCCTTGATACACGCGACCCCAAATACTGAAAACTCTTAACTTTTTTAAGCAACTCCCCATTCACTCCTACATTCAATCTGTCAACAGTCTGGTTCCAGCTCCAGTAGTGATAGGACCTGCCTAAGTATCTCTGTCCTCTTTTCCTCCTCTCTCACGAGAGCCAGAAAAAGAAGCAAAGATTGTCATTATTTTGTTTTGTGTTCCCGTTTTTGTTTTAGCGAAAACAAGTGATTGTGTGTGTCAAATACCCCAAATATTTCTGCCTGCTCTTCTCTCTCTTTTATAAGAGTTGGGAAGAAAAAGGGAAATTGAAAGTGTTCAGGTTTCTAATTTGTTTTTATCTCTTTTGTGATAGGTAGTTGAAGCCTCTTCCTACCAGTGAAGTGAATTTCTCCTCCACTCCATCCCTGATCTGAAGTGGAAGTTTCTACAAGGAAAAAAAACAACCTAAGTATCTCTGTTTTCTTTTCTTCCTCTCTCACGACAGCCAAAGAGAGAAACAGAAAGATTGCCTTTTTTTGTGTGTGTGCTCTTGTGTTGTTTTGTTTAGTTGAACACACATTATTGTGTGTTCCATAATTCTATAGAAAGTGTTCAAATTTCAACCTTGCATTTATTCTGTTTGCCTTTCCCTCTCTATAGAGAGCTGGGAAGAGAAATAATAAAACCACGTGGTGCTGAGCATACTGTGTGGTGTGTCTCATAACCAAAGTGATCTGTTGCATAATTTCTGTTTGCACTCCCCTCTCCCACGCGAGTTGGGAAGAAAGACAGAAGACTGTTTTAGTGATAAAGTGTTGTAGTGTTCCAATTAAGTGAAGTGATCCAGCCACAAGGCCCCTATATTTTATTAAACGAAATTGACAAACAGTGCAAGTGATATATACTTAGTGAAATCTGTGATATCCATGACTAGTTGTTAGTCATGGCCTCTGCTGCTTCTCCTGCTCTCCCCCAGAGGGGGGAATGGAACTCGACCCCCCTCAAGAGGGGTGGACGGTTGTGGGAAAGAAGAGGCCAAGGACTGCCTCTGGCAGCAGCCAGGAGAGTGCTGCTGCCCCAGTTCCCCCCCCACCCCAGCCCCAAAGACCGATAGAGAGCCCATATCAAAGTTCAAAGTTCAGACTCCTTCCACTAAAGAGGCATATGACCTAATCAGAGAGTTGGAAGACCAACTCACCGAGTTTGGCTGCAAAATTAAGCCTAATGTACAGGGTGAATTTATCATCCACCCATCCTCAGCAGAAGCCGCAGAGAAGATCCGCAGACTCAACTCACCTCACTTGACAGAGATGAACCCTGCCCAAAAAATAAGGAAATACATCCTCATTGGCTTCCCTGTTGCTTGGTCAGTTGATCTGCTAACCAAGCAAACGTATGTTACGGCTGCCTCACGTTGCTCCTCCAAAATAGAGGGCCAAACCGTCCCCTCAACAAGTTCTGGTCCACATCTGTGGTTCACCCCCTTCGCAAGTAAACCTCGGCATCTGGGGCAAAGTCAACATAAGAGACTACACTCCTGAACCACTGAGATGTTTCCGGTGTCAAAGATTTGGACACCATAGAAATACTTGCCATCTCCCAGAGAGATGTGCAATCTGCAGTGGGAGACATTCCACTGACCACTGCCTCAATAAATTCAAGGCCAATGAAGCAACAGTTGCCAAGTGCCCAAACTGTAAGGGAAACCATCATGCATGGAACAACCGCTGCCCAAAAAGGCTGAAGAGGATTCCTCAATGAGTCCCTCCCTCTGCCCCTGTCACCAATCACACCACCTCCAACTTCACCCCAGCTACTCCCCCCACCTCCAATCCTTGGCAAAGGCCCCTTCCTGCCCCACTCACACCTAACCTCCCCACCCAAAACCCACCACACAACACCAACCCAGCTCCTAACACACAGATCACACCTCCTACAGTTTCCACCCCCACACCAACTACTTCCACCCCATCACACAACACTCACACTCCCACCATCCCCCCAAACAACACCCACAACCCTACCATCCCCTCATGCAACACTCACACCAACACCTCCACCCCATGCAACACTCAAGCACACAATACAGTCACATGCAACACTCAGACCACACACACACCCGCTCACCACACCAGGTCCCGGGACCCTAGACTTAAATCCCATACCCCCACACCTCAACAGCCTATCCAGACACCTTCCTCTGCCTCCTCTTCCCAACAGCAAACCCTCTTCACAGTAAATGAGCTCCACAACATTATTATTCAAGCCATACAGGCAGCCGTCTGACTCCTCGAAACCAGAGCCTCTCCTCAAGATGCCTACAATCAAGTCGTCGAAGCAGCCCACTCCGTTGTCGCCCATGCCCTCGTCTCCAGAACCCACCACCAGCCTCAACAACCCACCACTCCTACCACCTCCACCTCCTTAAATCATCAAGATGTCTAATCTTGGGATCCTACACTGGAACGCCCAGGGTCTCAGACACAAGGTACAACATCTTGAAGGCATTGCCAAGGCTGACAACACAGATATCATCATGGTCCAAGAAACCCTGTGCACAGAGCAAAACACTCCAAAAATCTCAGGATACAAAGGATTCTACCAGCACTGGTCCCCAGGGGAGAACAGAGGCAGCGCCACCTTCATCAGGAAAAACCCGTTAGCCAAGGAAATAACCCGACCAGTCCACTGCGGCGAAGATGTCCACGTCCTCGCTGTTAACATCAAACTTCAGGGCAGCTGCATAGATCTGTACAATATTTACAGACCACAGGATGGTGGCTTAGACCTGACTACCCTCTTTGGGCTAGCCAGTCATCGTGACTTGGTAATAAGAGGCGACTTCAACGCGCACCATCCAAGATTCAGGTATGAGCGCCCCTGTGCTGCAGGCAGACACATCATGAGCCTGCTGGACGACCAAGAAGACGTCTCCCTTCTCAACAATCATGAGCCAACACATGACAGAGGTGGAATACTGGACCTCACCTTTGTCTCCAACTCCCTGAAGCAAGACGCCACATGGAGAGTCCATCCCCTGGTCACAAGCGACCACTACGGGATCCATCTGACGCTGTGAATTCCTGAAGTCTTCCAAATCCCTGCTCCTCCCCCTCGATGGAATTTCATGAAGGCCGACTGGGGCCGATTCCAGGAGCACCTCAGCAATTGGTTTTCAGCCTACACACCATCCGAAGACATTGACCAAGCAGAGGCCGAGCTAGTCAATGCCCTGCAAGCTGCAGCAAACTCCTCCATCCCCCTCTGCAAACTACAACACACGACTCATTGGGACAGATGGTACTACTGTGACAGAGTTAAAGAATTCAATCACTGGCTCAACGTCATCCGGAAAATGCACAGGAAACGTCGCACTGAAGACTCCTACCGCACTCTCCAGGCAGTCAAAGAACATGTCCATGAAGAGACACGCAACATTAAGAGAAAAAAATGGCTAGAGTGGTGTTCCACTCTAGATGCTCACACCTCTGTGGGCCAGACGTGGAGGAGCATTAACTCCTTTGCTAAAGGTAAACCTCCTAAAATCATCCCCCACAGGGATCCTAGCAGGGCAGCAGAAGAACTCTCCGTCAAATTCGCAGATAGAGCAAGCTCTAACCAGCTCCCCATCACCATCAGAACAACTCTTCAGGACCTCATCACTGCAAGATGGGAAGAAATAGAAGAGGCCATCAACACTGAAGACAAAACAAATGCCCCATTCTCTCTGACTAAGCTACTAAGAGTAAGCAAAAGCTCTAAGAACACTGCCCCAGGTGCTG
The DNA here is from genome assembly GCA_037179515.1 of Halocaridina rubra. Lineage (NCBI taxonomy): Eukaryota > Metazoa > Arthropoda > Malacostraca > Decapoda > Atyidae > Halocaridina > Halocaridina rubra. The sequence goes on from JAXCGZ010015095.1 coordinate 344,093, forward strand.
ATAGAATCACATACACAATGATTCAAAATATGGGGCCCCAAGGGGAGCTTGCTCTGCTCTCTCTGATCAATTCGACATACACACAAAGAATCAGACCAGCCTCATGGAACAGAACAGACATTCAGCCCATCCCAAAACCACAGGACCCTGACAACCCTCGCCCCATCTCCTTCCTAAGCTGCCTGAGCAAGACGGCAGAAAAGATGGTACTTAACAGAGTCCACTGGAAATGCCCACCCTTCCCAGAAAACATGTTTGCCTACCTGCCTGGCGTAGGCACCTCAGAATGCATAGCCTCCATGCTATCATTTATCAACAACTGCCGTAGATACATCATTTTTCTAGACCTAGAGAAGGCCTTTGAACTAGCCAGTGTGCCGGCAATACTCTCAGCTCTCGTTTCAAAGCAGATCAAAGGTAACCTTCTCTCATGGATCAAGCAGAGTCTACAAAACCGTAATGCACGAGTCAAAGTAGATGGGCACTACTCCACCTACAAAAACCACGAAAATGGGACCCCCCAAGGTGGAATCCTTAGCCCCTTCCTCTTTAATTGTCTCATGGAAAAACTCATGGACATTGCACTACCACATGGAGTCAAACTCTTCAACTATGCGGATGACTTTGCCCTTGTCACAATAGGCGACAGAAGCTCTAACAAGACACAGCGCTGCCTCACCAAGATTCACCAAGCCTCCATCTCCCTCAAAGTTAAAATCAATGCCCTCAAAACCAAGGCCCTTCCCATCCACCAGTGGAGACCAGACACTAATCTGGTCATAGGTAATGAGCCTGTGGATTGAGTTACCAAGCACCAATACCTGGGTGTAATCATCGATGGCAGACTAACCTTTGGACCTGAAATTCAACACTTGCGCGACAAGTGCAGCCAGCGACAAGCGGTCCTTCGTCGGATGTCGGGCCTCTACGATGGTGCATCATTTAATGTCCTCAGAAGCTTCTATGTACAAGCCATACGCAGCCTCATAGACTATGCTTGTCCCACACTCTGGCTACTAAAAGACCAACAGTGGGACAAGATAAAAGTAATTCAAAACAACACCATACGTACCATGCTAGGAGCCCCCATATGGACCGAGAGAGAAAACATCCAGATGGAATCGAGACTCATGCCACTCAAACTCAGAGCTCAGCAAAGACTGAACCTCTTTGTGGCCATAACCACCACTGCCCAACATAAATGCCTCGCTGGCACAAATCTCCATCTAGCCCTCAATCGCCACCCCAATCAGCATCCTAGAACCTGGGCAGCCAAGGTCTGCACTAGCCTGCAAGCACTGCAGGTCAGGGAGAGCATCCTAGCCAAGATACAGGACACTCCGCTTCCTGAATACAGATGCCCACCCCCATGGAATGACCAACCACTCGACATAAAGATCGAGCTCCCTGACAACCCCAAAAGCTTGGTAAACCCGCTTGTCCTTAAAAACATATACAAGGACAATATTCAGAGCTGGAGCAGGCCAAACTCTCAAGTCTACTACACTGACGGTTCAGTAAATCAAGAAACTGGAGCCTCAGCTGCCGCCTTCACCACTGGAAACCACGTCCTATCCTGGAGACTGTCAAACTCCTGCTCATTGCTCCAGACTGAGCTTGTTGCCATAGCCAACGCCCTCGACTTCTTCATCCAGAAAGGAGCTGACCATGCCCTAATTCTCTCTGACTCTAAAGGCGCCTTACAGGCCATCAAGAAGCCACTCCTCAGAGACAATGTACGTATCATCACCACCATCCTCAGCCACTACCACAGGACGACCAGCCTTGGAAAAGCCATCACTCTTGCCTGGATTCCCAGCCACGTCGGCATCAAGGGATATGAGGAAGCCGATCAATCTGCCAAACAAGCCACTCTCAGAGCAGAAATCCAAATATCTCTGCCTCCTGGGATTCAACAGATAAAAAAGAAGCCACCAAGTCACTCCTTAACGCCTTAATAACTAAACACAACTTGTGCACAGACATTGGCTCCCCCTCCACCTGGTGGTACAAAGCCACCACTGATCTTCAGCGAAGCACCATGCCTAAGAACCTTCGACGAAGTACGGCGGTCAATGTGTACCGTCTGAGCCTCGGGTACAAGTGCTCCTGGCGAATAGTGGATGATATCATCAGGGAATGCACCTTTTGCCAGGTAGCCTCACCACATCCTCTGCTCCACTACATCCTCGAATGTGATTCCTTTTCATAAATTCGACGGAAAACTGGTGCCCCCGCAACATCCAGCGAAGATCCAAATGCCCTTCATGTTGCTAGCTCCATAATCAGACTAGCAACAAACAACTACATGAACAGTCTACTAAATATCATCAGTCAATACCCTCCACCAAGATAACCATGTAATAAGTCTCTCTCACCTCCAAAACAGGAATTCATTTAAACTGTTTGATGTAAACTAATAATCCTCAACTGAACACTTATGCTTTCCATTATCTTTACAGTTTTGCACAACCTCACCTGCGGGCCAAAATAGGAAAGTCCGATCACCCTCAAGAGTGAATACCACCAACATTAACAAGATTTCACCCCACCTCCTCACCAAATAGGAAAGCCCATTCGCCTGCAAGACGAATACCACCTACAATCAACAAAATCTTACCCCACCTGAGAGCCACAAGGGAAGGTCCGCTCACCCTCAAGGCAGAACATCAAAGAAAAAAACATCTGTCAACATTATCTCTTTCTCTCTCTCTCTCTCTCTCTCTCTCTCTCTCTCTCTCTCTCTCTCTCTCTCTCTCTCTCTCTATATATATATATATATATATATACATATATATATATATATATATATATATATATATATATATATATATATATATATATATATATATATATATATATATATATATATATATATATATACATATATATATATATATATATATATATATATATATATATATATATATATATATATATATATATATATATATATATATATATATATATTTTTATGTGACACCAGGACGGGCCAAAAAAAATTATAAAATAAAACAGCCCTCATCGGGCCTGTACACGAAGAATACATAAAGTAAAGAGAAACAGAGATGAAGAGTGTAATGACTTTTCAGATGTGAAGGGATAATAAAAGATGTGTGATGAATATCCAAGAATATTCAGTGTAGCTGTAGGCATAGAAAAAGAATATATATATATATATATATATATATATATATATATATATATATATATATATATATATATATATATATATATATATATATATATATATATATATCTGCCAAAACGAGTCCTTCGCAAGAAGGCAACCGTCCTAGCCCTTGGTTGAAAAGGGGATCCGTGATGTAAAACCGGAATATATATATATATATATATATATATATATATATATATATATATATATATATATATATATATATATATATTTATATATATATATATATACATATATATATATATATATATATATATATATATATATATATATATATATATATATATTTTTTTTTTTTCTATGCCTACAGCTACACTGAATATTCTTGGATATTCATCACACCTCTTTTATTATCCCTTCATATATATATATATATATATATATATATATATATATATATATATATATATATATATATATATATATATATATATATATATATATATATATATATATATATTCCGGTTTTACATCACGGATCCCCTTTTCAACCAAGGGCTAGGACGGTTGCCTTCTTGCAAAAGACTCGTTTTGGCAGATATATATATATATATATATATATATATATATATATATATATATATATATATATATATATATATATATATATATATATATATATATATATATATATAGAACAGTACGTATGCTAATGCTTCATTCACTTATAGTACACACCTTAAAAGTTTACTTTCCCATTGGCTTTTACTGAGGCCTCATATATCTGCTGTCTAGAGAGAGAGAGAGAGAGAGAGAGAGAGAGAGAGAGAGAGAGAGAGAGAGAGAGAGAGAGAGAGAGAGAGAGAGAGAGAGAGAGAGAGAGATTCACCAGTTCTCATATATAATATCTATCTTTTTCAACTTACATACATAAATACATATACATGGCCCCATTCCCCTTTTCAAATGGGGTGGCCTTTTGTTTTTTAGATTTTCCATCCACGGATGGGTGGAACGGGTCATGGAGGACCCATAGGGCGGTCGCCAGCTGGCACAGGTCCCAACCCCCCACTGTGGTGCCCATCAACGTAGTAACCTCCCCAGTAAACAGCTTAAACTCTCTTGCCTGGACGAGGCTCGATCCCTCGACCTCGCGAGTGCGAAGCCAGTGCATTACCACTGTACTAGCCAGGAGGCTAGAGGGTGGCGGAGCCAAAAAACATGCATTCACCTCGATACACACATACAAACAAAACAAAACAAACAAACAAACAAACTTTATTCCATTTCAATACAATAGGTATTCGTCAGCCAGGGCAAGCCCCAACCCCCCACTGTGGTGTCCAACCACAGCAGTTCCTTCAGGTAAACAGCTTAAACTCTTGGTCTTGGACGGGAACCGATCTTTCGACCTCTTGAATGCGAAGCCAGCGCGTTACCACTGTACTAGCCAAGCAGCTGTACTAGCTGCTTGGGGATGAAATGTTGTCACATTTTCCCCCTGCCACCCTGCTTTGGTCACCCACAAGGTAACCAGACAAGGATATTCTACAATGACGCCCGGCAGCCGCAACTGGCTTACTCCCACTGCTTCATCACTTGTCAGCTGCCCTCGCATCTGTCCACCACAGTTCACTGAGCTAGCAAGTGTAAGAAATTTCTGTCACTCATTCCTATCTCTTGCAAGCTCTCTTCCCTGCTTTTCTGACATTCCATGTGCATCCATCTGATTCTAGGTCTTCCTCTTGGCATAATTCCTATCACTTCTGCACTCCATACTCTCTTTACTTTTCATTCATTACTTATCCTTTCCACTTGTCCAAATCAGCTCCGTTCTCTCTGATCAGACCTATCTGACAGCTTCCTTTTAACACCCGTTGTCTGCCTGACATACTCATTTCTTACTCTATCTATTCTAGATACACCAGTAGTACTTCTCAAACACTTTATCCGAATTAAATTCAACTTTTTCCTTTCATCCTATTTTGCATTTCAAGTCTCTGCTCCACACAATGCTGGTGGCACGATCACACCTCCATATATCCTTCTTTTTGCATTAATTCCCAAATACCTCTTTCTCATTACCCTTTTCAACCCACCTAGGCATTTATTTACTTCATTCACTCTGTAGTGGGGCCTGGTAGTAAATTAAACTCGTGAAAGACACTAACACACGTGAATTATAATGACAACTGTATTGGGAAAAATACAAGAATACGCCATAAAACAATAACCAAACCTCTACACTCTCTATAATAAACATTTTATAAATATTGTAAGCTTTTGTATTAACATAAAAATCATATCTGCAACTCGCAATATTATTTGTACAAGAAAAAGATAAAATTGCTGTTTAGAAATAAAGAAAAAATATATTTTTTACTCTATTTAAAAAGTATATTACACTGATACATATAAAATGCCACTACTACTATTACTACTACTATTGACGCCTTTAAGGCAGTCAAGTTTATTAGTAGGTGATAAAGGAAAGGGCCATATTGCAGACTCGTCTTTATAGGTACAGTTTGCCTAGAAGCCATAAAACAGCAACTATTAATCATTGAATACATTATGCAATTCTGCATCACACAAGTGTATTTAATTAATGTCATCATCCTTACTCTCTATTAATTCTTACAGGTTAATGTAGTTAGCTTCACATAACTTACGTAATTGAGGCCCAGAGTAAATCCTCTGAATATTACGTCTGCTCTCGAATCCAGTCAGTCTCTGTCTGCCTCTTCTCTCATAGTGTATGTCAATGTATCGCTTATGCTTACTAAGCTAGAACAAGGGCCTGTAGTGTCTATCCTGACACTCCATGGCACCTCTCTCACTCTCTCTCTCTGTATATACATATATATACATCTGTTGCTCTCTTTTTCTCTCTCTGTATATTCATATATATACATATATATACATATATTCATATATATACATATATGTAATAGCCATTTTTGATGGAATAAAGTTTTTGACTTTGACTTTGACTTTGACTCTATCGCCATGGGTGGCGGTAACACTCCCCCCGTCGAGCAGTAGCAACTGCCGAAACCAAGCCCCATGTGGGCATATTACATCTTCGGAACGTGCACTTCCTCCAGTAAGCAGAGATGAATCGGTGCTCGCATCAGTATCCCCTCGTGCGTCCTGACCTGTACCCAATGAGCAATCCAGAGTTGTTGACAAGCTAAAGGTGTAGTCTCTGCTACCAACGCTGTTAGTGATGAGGGCGATTGCAGCTCCATTTCTTTAGTGTCTCCTGTTGGCAGAGTGTTTTCCGGAGGCCAAGACTTCCTTGGGTAGCCTAGGAAGTCCAGCCCATTTGTTCACCTGCTCCTTACCATCATGGCATGGCTCGAAAGGCTCTGCTATACGTCGTCTGCTGGGTTATGCGCCGAGTGCATGTGATGCCATAGTCGGATCGGTTCCAGACGCTGTATTGGTACCTCCCTGTTAGTGACGTAGGCCTTGAAATGCCTGCTAGGATTGCAGATGTGCTGCAGCATGAGCATGATGTCCATCCAATACACGACGTCGACAAGCTTAACCACTAGCTCATTGGTGATGATGGCTGTTACTTCGGCGGCTAGCTTGGCAGCACACAGCTCCAACCTAGGTATACTCTTTCCTGATTCGCATCATCCACGGTCTGCATAAGGCCATCGACAAAGAAATTCTTAGATGTGTCCCTCACCGCCACATCGTAGGACCTTCCGTACTCTCTAAGCATTCGCCGTAGGGCGTAAGCCGCACAGGCCGGACTCCCCACACCCCCAAACACATGTACTGTCATCCAGAACGCTTCAATGGGAGTTTGTTCTCGATTGTCCTTCCTCCATTAGAAGCGTATGGCATTCCTTTCGTTCTCCGCTGCTTTCACCTGATAGAACATGGCCTCTATGTCTGCCATCACTGCCACTATGCCCTGTCGAGACTGAAGAAGAATCCCATGAGCTAACTGTTGAAGTCTAGCCCTTGTAGTACTTGTGAGTTCAAAGACACACCTTGATGAGTCGCAGCGCAGTTAAAAACAATGTGCACCTTCCCTGGTTTGCTGGGGTTCAGTACCGGATGATGAGGCAGGCACCAGATACACTGCCCACCGAGTCGGGTCTTGATCTGGCCCTTGTTCCTTGTACCCTGCAGTCAAAAGTTTTTGAATTTACGCCTTGTAGGCGTTTCCCAATACCCTATCCTTCCTGAGCCTGTTCTTTAGTGAATCCAATCTGTGACAAGCCGATCTCCAATTGATGACCTGAGGTGACGATGACTGCTTGAATGAGATCGGCAATACGTAGTGATTTCCGCTCCTGTTTACACGACTTTCCCACAGGCTCAAGACAAACTGGTCAAACGGCCACAGCCCCTCTCCCTCCTGAGCCTCCTTTGCTGTGGGCTCGTCCAGCTCCCAGAACCATTGTACTCATTCCTCCAAAGACTCATTGCCACTTGTTGATCTTGGCAGCTCGGCTATGGCAGTGAGGCTCCTTGACATTTCTGTTGTGTCCCTGGGCAGCAAGGCACCCTGTACTGTCCAGCCTAGAGCTGTCCTCGACGCGAAGGGTTCCCCATCCTGACGTACACCTCCACTATAGGCAAGGCAACTGTCTCCCTTTTCTGATGTCATTCCCTGGACCGTCCGGCATAGTTAGTGGCTCTGAGCTTATATTCTGATGCGTGTCACCTCTTTGCTCAGACCGTCGTTGTCTCTCTTGACCATGGCCTTTTCGTTCTTGCTCGCACCATATGTCACCTTCTCGGCTTGATGGTCGCTGGTTCCTTCGGTTGTCTCATTCACTAGTCCTCTCTGTCGACCTACTGTCATAATCGATGTGCAGGATCGTTGCGTGCGAGTCACTCTCACGTACTTCACGTGGCTTCTTTTCTCGGCACATGGTGACTCCGTCTTCTTCTTTAGGCACCTGAAGCATACCCAAAACTTTGCAGCCACCCTCAGGCGCTCCTTACTCCCTAGCCTTGCGAAGCTCTGGCAAACCTTGAGCAAATGTCTATCACGACACAACTGGCATAGTTCAGACCCTGTCTCCCTCTCCTTTGCCTTTTAGCACTCTGGTCCATCTCAATTGCCTCTGGTTTCCCTTGAAGACCCACGACCGGTGTCAATTCTTGCCAGCACATCCCGTGTTCGTATACTGCCCATCTGCATTGCGATTTACCCTATGAAATCCGTTGCTGCACAGGGGTTTCCCGTATTATTCTCTTTCATTTGGGACATCATTCCAATCTCACATGACATTTTCACAGGCAATCGACCCCTGGCATCCTTGATCAGTCTGATTTCAGTGTCGTAATCATTCCTTGCCTCCCATATCAGTCCTTCCCACACTTTCATCAACTGCACCTGCAGTCCGTCGAGCCAAAGAGCATTCCCTTGTCTGTTCTTCACTGGACCTGCTCACAATTGGGCAGCTCCTGTGGGTTCCACAAGCCATGAGTGGACTGGGATCGTGTTTCTTCTGGCTTCCGCATCCGTTTGTTGCTTCTCCCTCTCTCCCTCTTTCTTGCCCTGTTGATCCTCACCCTCGTGGTTCCCTTCACCGTCTGCCTTTCCCCTTTTGCTCGTGCTCGTATTACTCATTGTTCTCCTCGGGCCTTCTTCCACCAGTTCTATTCCGTGCACCCGCTCCTTCCTTAGCAGCCATTCATCATTGTTCCACTGCTCCTGCATTATCTGTTCAGCTATGCCTCTGATGGATTCCTTGCCAGATTCCAAGACACTGATCATCAGGGCTTCCTCTGTTGCTGTCGGTAGTTTCTTTATCGTCTCCTGTCCATCGCCTGTCAGTTCTCCATGCCGTTCATTCACGTGTGTCTCTATATCTGTTCTTGTAATTATCTTGGCATCTTGCTTCTCACCTTCAGTTGTCGTCCGCATCCTAGGGCTTCCCTTTTCTATATTCAATTTCCTATTCTTATCGTTTGCCTCCATTTCTTATTCGGGTAAGCGATCTGCCTGTTTCCTCAGTCGGACTAAGCTGACGTTGCGGATGGATAACCTTAACTCCGTTTTTACCATTACGGAAGGGTAATTTCAACTCTGCTTTGGTTAGTCAACAGGTCCTGCACTGCGGAGGGATACCTCAACTTTGCTTCCTATATTGCAGATGGAAAAACCTCCTACGCTCACACCAATGTAGCACTGCGGTGGGATACCTCAACTCCGATTCCCACGTTGCGGAGGGAAAACCTCCTCTGTTCATACCACTGTAGCTAACTTACCACTGCAGCATGGCGGATGGACTGTAGCTAACTTACCACTGTAGCATTCCAGAGGGATACCTCCACCCCGCTTCCCACATTTCAGAAGGAACACCTTCTATGTTCATACCACTGTAGCACTGCGGAGAGGTACCTCAACTCCGCTTCCCACGTCGTGGAGGGAAAACCTCCTCCGTACTTACCACTGTAGCTAACTTATCACTGTAGCATTCCGTAGGGATATCTCAACTCCGGTTCCCACGTTGCGGAGGGAAAGCCTCCTCCGTTCTTACCGCTGTGGCAAACTTACCACTGTAGCATTGCGTAGGAACACCTTAACTCCGCTCTCATGTTGCGGAGGGACAACCTCCTCCATTCATACCACTGTAGCTTACTTACCACTGTAACACAGCAGAGGGACACCTGAACTCCGCTCTCACGTTGCGGACGGAAAGCCTCCTCCGTTCACACTACTGTAGCACTGTGGAGGGACACCAGAACTCCGCTCCCACATTGCGGAGGGATAACCTCCTCCGTTCACACCACTGTATCAGCGTGGAGGGATTCCCCAACTCCACTTCCCACATTGCAGAGGGAAAACCTCCTCCATTTCTACCACTGTAGCTTACTTACCACTGTAGCACTGCGGAGGGACACCTGAACTCCGCTCCCACATTGCGGAGGGAAAGCCTCCTCTGTTTAAACCACTGTAGCTTAATTACCACTGTAGCACTGTGGAGGGACACCTGAACTCCTCTCCCATATTGTGGAGGGAAAACCTCTTCTGTTCACACTACTGTAGCACTGCGGAGGGACACCAGAACTCCGCTCCCATGTTGCAGAGGGAAAACCTCCTCCTTTCATACCACTGTAGCAGCACGGAGGGATTCCACAACTCCACTTCCCACGTTGCGGAGGGAGAACCTCCTCCGTTTCTACCACTGTAGCTTACTTACCACTGTAGCACTGCGGGGGGACACCTGAACTCCACTTCCACGTTGCGAGGGGAAAACCTCCTCCGTTCAAACCACTGTAGCTTACTTACCACTGTAGCACTGCGGAGGGACACCTGAACTCCACTCCCACGTTGCAGAGGGAAAACCTCCTCCGTTCACACTACTGTAGCACTGCGGAGGGACACCAGAACTTCGCTACCACGTTGAGGAGAGAAAACCTCCTCCATTTCTACCACTGTAGCTTACTTACCACTGTAGCACTGCGGAGGGACACCTGAACTCCGCTCCCACATTGCGGAGGGAAAACCTCCTCCATTCAAACCACTGTATCTTACTTACCACTGTAGCACTGCGGAGGGACACATGAACTCCACTCCCACGTTGCGGAGGCAAACCTCCTCCATTCAAACCACTGTAGTTTACTTTCCACTGAAGCACTGCGGAGGGACACCTGGACTCCGCTCCCACGTTGCGGAGGGAAAAGCTCCTCTGTTCATACTACTGTAGCCAACACGTCAAGCACCTAGTAACTGATAGCATTTAGAACAGACTTTGCAAGTACATGAATTTGAGCCCTACTAATTTGTCTCAATTCTACTGTTAAGATAAATATCTCCTAACTGCATCAACCTTTACAATATACCAATCACGTAATAACCTGACAATTTCCTTTCTGCTATTGTACATTACTCAAATCCGGCTAATTACTTGGCTTCATGAGCCGTTTCTTATACCTTTAATGCTCTTCAATCTGTCCTTCACTCTCCTTCTAGGTGTAAGCACTCCCTCCATTGCAATAATTAATTCTTAGGTCTGCTGAGACCTTCAACACAACTCACAACAATGTTCAATCAGTAATCACTATGTTCACCTTTATTATTCACCTTTGTTGAAATATACCACCACGTAATAACCTGACAATTCCCTTACTGCTATTGTACATTACTCCAATTTGGCTAATTACTTAAATAGGCTCCTTAAATATTATCTCCCTCTAGCCGTAAACACTCCACCCATTGCAATAATTAACCCTTAGGTCTGCTGAGACCTGCAACACAAACCACAGCAATGTTCAATCAGTAATCACTAAGTTTAAACTTTTATTACTCACCTTTGTTGCCTCCGACACACTCTCTACAATGCCGTATTCGTCTGTTCACAATTAGTTAATCACAATTAGGTAATCACACCAGCTTTCAAGTGATCCTCTGTCTATCACAATTTTTAAATTATGCCCTACCTCGGCTGAGACTCATCTCTCTATTAGCCGCTGAAATGTATTATGTGAATTTTTTTTTGAAATATCGTGGTTCCCTCCGTAGACTCTATCGTCTATTCTCGATCCTTGCTCTGAAGTTCTCTCATATGCTCATCCCCAGTATATTTCGGTCGCTCACCACTCTGACTCATTTAAGCTGATTACTTCGTCGCTGTAGTTTCTCCACTGTGACATAGCCTAGCGGTCGTCTCCTCAGCATCTGGTCTTCATCATCTCCCTCAAGGCTTTACGCAAACTATTGATGCCTTAAAGGCAGTCAAGTTTATTAGTAGGTGATAAAGGAAAGGGCCATATTGCAGACTCGTCTTTATTGGTACGGTTTGCCTAGAAGCCATAAAACAGCAACTATTAATAATTGAATACATTAAACAATTCTGCATCACACAAGTGTATTTAGTTAATGTCATCATCCTTACTCTCTATTTATCATATTATGCTACATGTTAATTCTTACAGGTTAATGCAGTTAGCTTCTCATAACTTACGTAAGTGAGGCCCAGAGTGAATCATCTGAATATTACGTCTGCTCTCGAATCCAGTCAGTCTCTGTCTGCCTCTTCTCTCATAGTGTACGTCAGTGTATCGCTTATGCTTACTAAGCTAGAACAAGGGCCTGTAGTGTCTATCCTGACACTCCATGGCGCCTCTCTCTCTCTCTCTCTCTCTCTCTCTCTCTCTCTCTCTCTCTCTCTCTCTCTCTCTCTCTCTCTCTCTCTCTGTATATACATATATATACATATGTTGCCTCTCTCTCTCTCTCTCTCTCTCTCTCTCTCTCTCTCTCTCTCTCTCTCTCTCTCTACCGCCATGGGTGGCAGTCACAACTACTACTACTAATAATAATAATGTTGGATTCTCCGAAAAAATACTTATAAGAGTCCATAGTATGCAGTATGATATAGGACTACTGGTTCACGTGACGTTCATATACAATACTGACGAGCCATTTAGGGAGCCATCACACAACAATACTTCCCTGCAAATACAGAAGTACAATAAATATCATTAACCAAAAATAATATACACAAACACTAAATTAGTTGCTTATATATTTTGGATGTTTAATGAATGAAACTTGGCGAAAAGACCTAGTAATAGCAGAATGAGGTACAGTATTATTCTGTGAATTATTAACTTCTTAGAGAGTAGAGCTGGCATCTATATTAGAATTTGTTACACTCTGAGGTACAGAATTATTAGAACTAGTATCAGTTTGCTCACTCTCGTCGGAGCCAGACTCTGCTCTCGGGAGAGAGGCTGATTTCAGCCTGACTACAGAAACAGTGGTTAAATCTCCTGAAATTTGCCTTACAATGATATATTTATTACTACGCTTAACAACCTCAAGTGGACCATAGTATGGTGCCTATGATGGGCGATGGACTCGATCCACTCTAACCCAAACATGTTAACAGGTCTCAAGATAAGTAGGAACATATGGTTTACTAGAAAATGCATGATGGTAACCAGAGGAAATTCAGAAAAATCTAATTCTCGCATTTTCCTCACTAATTCTGATATAATTTCTTTTTTTTTGAGTGGAACTGGGTATTTGGGAAGTTTTCATAAGTTTTGGACTTAGTAGCATACTGCCAGTTACCAATGTAAAGAGGGAAACTTCAGACTCTGTAGGAATAAATCGCAAACCTAAAAGCACTATTGGCAAGGAAAAAAGCCAATCATCTTTACGAGCCATCAAAGATGCTTTTAAAATACGATAGGTTCTTTCACTCATGAAATCCAATAATGGAGGAAATCTGCTGAAATAAAGAGGATTCAGATTGTGGATCTCTATCTGTAAAAACATACAAGAGCATTCCAAAACGAGAAACCCAACCATTAATAATGAAAACAGAGGCTACTGTTGCAGTAGACATATCAGAGATTGGTATTGCTTCTAATCACCTTGTAGTTATATATATACAAGTAAGAACATACTGTTCTTGTGCAATATATGTTCTTCTGGGAATCTTACTTGGAAGAAGAGGACCAATTATATCTAAATGGACAAACTCAAATCTCCCAAAAGGTTCTGTAAAATTAGTAATAGTTGCAAGAGTATGATGCTGCACCTTGGTTTGTTGGCAAGATGTACACTCCTTAGTCCAGCTTCTAATATTGCGACAAAAAGTACCTAGCCTTGATAAGGCATAATGTAGCTTTGATCCCAGGAGGTGAAATATTATGTAATAGTTGGAAAACTGATTAAAGACATGATAAGGTGAGAAATGGTCTTGGATGAGGTGTTGAGGTGTCGCAATACAAGTCATGATTGTAATTTAAACAGTTTCAATCTGTATCAGTGGCGTGGATCTCAGCTATGTTAGCTAAGTCATACATATCCTCTGAGACAGCAGATACAGGTGCTGATCTAGAATGACAATTAGCCACGACATTGCTACTTATTCGACTTTGCCATATGAGGTTTCTTAAATGCAAAACCTAGAGGTTTATGATCTGTAAACGATACAGTATTTCGTCCTTCAATAATGTGCTTAAATTTCAGCATAGCCAGATATTCAGCAAGCAGTTCTCAGTCAAAAGTTGAATGGCATCTCTGAGCTGATGATATATATATATATATATATATATATAATATATATATATATATATATATATAATATAATATATATATATAAAAATATATATATATATATATATATATATATATATATATATATATATATATATATATATATATATATATATATATATATATATATATATATATATATATATATATATATATATATATATATATATATATATATATATATATATATATATATATATATATATATATATATTTTATTAATATTTTTTTTTATTTTAAAGAATTCTATTGGAACAAGGTTTCCATCTTGGAGTTGATGTAATACAGCTCCAGCAGCAGCTTGGGAACAGTTAATCACAAGGTGCAATGGAGAATTGGAATACTATGCAAGGGTGCAAGCATTGTCAAGTAACTCTTTAGCATTTATGAAGAATCTTCAGCTTCTGGATTCCATTCAAGTTCTTTAGATTTAGGTTGCAATCTCATAAGTTCAGTTAAAGGGTAAGCAACCTTAGCAAAATGAGGAACTATTCCCCTATAGAAATTTAGTATTCCAGTAAACCTACAAAAAGCTGAGGAATCTTTAGGCTTAGCAAAATTACCAATATCAGACTATTTTTGAGGAACAGGCTTCATACCTTTTGAAATTATAGAATATCCTACATTTTCAACCTCCTCTTTTAAAAATCAATTTTTTTACAGACACTTTGAGATTGTTTTATTTAGTATGTGAAAGACTTGTATTAAATGCTTCTAATGATCTTCCTCTGACTCTAAAAAGGATATCATCTAAGTATATGAATACAATATCAAGATCTCTGAATAAGCTATCCTTCAGACGTTGCACTGTAGCAGGAGCATTTCTAAGGCCGTATGGCATAAACAATTACTTAAATAAGCCAAATGGCGTGATTACTCCTGTCTTTTCCACATCTGATGGATTCACTGGAAACTTATGGTAAGCCTTGAGGAGATAAATTTTAGTAAATATATTTTTCTTGTACAGTTTCAATGATACACTACTAGCATGAGGCAATAGATATTTGTCTTGCTTAGTGATAATATTCAGTTGCCTAAAGTCACCACGAATCCCCCATTCACATTGTTCTAGATTAGAAGCTAAATGTTTGAGTGAAGCCCATAGTGATTTGGAGGGACGTATAGTGCCCATATCTAATAACTCCTTAAATGCCTCCTTAGCAACAGCATATTTATCTGGGGTCAAAGGCCGACATTTAGTAAATGTTGGTGGAAAACTATCTGAATCAATATAATGATATAGGGTGTCCTTAAAGTCTCTTTACAATTTAAAATATATATTATAAAAGCCATTGATGAGACATCTTAATCAGATCTGTTCTATGTACTCAGCAGTTATAAAAGTTTTTAATCACATTGCATTTGTGTATTTCAGGTACCCTCTTGATGAAAGAGGTACTGTAAATGAACCCCTAAAATTGGCTACTCCTCAAGAAAAGGCACAATGTATGTTATGGTTTATTGAAACAAACTCGGATATGCAGAGTCAGCATAACTACAGTTTTAAGTATGGAAGAGATCCACCGTCACGTCCGTCAATTCGTGCATGGCACAAGAAATCTATGGAAACAGGGACAGTGTTGAATAAAGGGAGGAGTGGACGACCAAGAGCATCTGAGGAAAACATCGATCATGTAAGACAAGCCTTTGATCGTTCTCATATACAGTCCATCTGTACTGCTGCCACAGCTACCATGTTCAGCAGTGCACAAAGTCCTACACATGAACTTGCGATAGTACACTTACAAAGTGCAACTCATGCAGGCACTCAAGCCAAATGATAAGCCAAGACGAAAAGAGTTTGCAGTTAACATGCTGAAACGAATTTCTGAGGATGAAACGTTCCTCAACCAAGTTTTAGTGATGAGGCAATCTTTCATGTTTCAGGGAAACTGAATACACTTAATGTGAGAATCTGGGGATCAGAACATCCCCATGTGACTAGGGAACTTCACCGAGATAGTCCAATGGTGAATGTGTGGTATGGGATCATGTGCAATTGAATCATTGGTCCATTTTTCTTCAACGAGACATCAATTACTGCAGATGTTTACCTTGACTGTGTGGCAACATAACTAGATGACCTTTAACCAGCCATCATTTTCCAGCAAGATGATGCACTACCACATTGGGGACTGCATGTTCGTGGGTTCCTAAATCAAACATTTCCAGACCGGTGGATTGGAAAGGATGGTCCAATTCTCTGTACTAGCCTGCTGGCTAGTACAGTGGTAACGCTCTGGCTTCGCATTCACGAGGTTGAAAGATCGGTTCCCGTCCAAGACCGAGAGTTTAAGCTGTTTCCTGGCAGGAACCGCTGTTGTTGGACACCACAGTGGGGGGTTGGGGCTTGCCCCGGCTGACGAATACCCATTGTATAATGAAATGGAAATAAAGTTTGTTTGTTTGTTTGTTTGTTTCTATGGGGTTATGTTAAAGATATTGTGTATCGAACAAAGATAAGGGACATCAATGATCTCAAGCAAAAAATAACTGATGCCATTGCCACCATTGATGAGGCTATGCTACAGTGAACATGGCAAGAGATTGTGTACCGTCTTGATCTGCTTTGTGTAACTAATGGTGCCCATATGGAGGTGTATTAAATGAGGCAAAAAAACTACAATACATACTCTTCATTTTGTAATCATTTCCACATATTTGTCTGTACATTACAAGTCTTAGGAGTTTCAACCCTTAAAGGCTTAGTACTAAACAATAATAAAGGGAATTCTTGAAATGAATATTGTATGTAGGTTGGTAAAAAGTTGACATTATTAATTATATATATATAGATTGTAAGACACAATATCCCCTTTTACAGAACACTCGGTAAGTCTATCGTGAGTCTTTTACTTTTGCAATCAATTAACAGTTCAAACTTAAAAAGGAAATTGTTACCAAGAAGTAACTTAGTCACATCTGCATAGTCACAGACTCAGATCTACCTCACCGTAGACTGAGATCGGCATACGTGTAGCTGTTGAAATAGTGACAGCTGTTGGCCGTAACATAGTCTTTGATATATAACATGGTAAAATGATTGATACTGCAGCACCAGTATCAATAATAAAAGTTGTATTAGTGCAACCAACTTTGGCTATGACCTGTATAAGTGGCAATATAAACGTTTTCATCTGTCTGCCTTGATAATTTTCCAGAGTCTGAAGAGTTTGAACTCTTCCTGCTGGTGATATTGACCTGGATGCTGGGGATGGCACTCTGGAAGATGGTCGCATCTGTAGGTTTGAAGATTTAATCAACCAATGACACTAGGGTTTGAATCATTTAGCATATGTCCCAAAGTATGCATGACCATGGCAAACTTTTTGATTTTGAATCTGATGAAAAGGATGCAGCCCTTAGAAATATCGGGGTTAAGATAAGACAATTTGTGCGGTGCACTGGTATGGTAATTACCTAATTGTAATTACCTAATTGTGCTTACGGGAAACCTATGCTCATAACTCCCCATCTCCTGGTCGCTTCCATTTTTGTACGCAGTGATACTTATCATCCTTTTCCTTAAAACTATGGATTGAGTTAGCTCCTCATTTAGGGAATTCCAAACATCAACTACTATTGCACTAAAAAGTGTTTCCTTACATCCTGAAGAGAAGTTTTCTTATAAAGCTTCAAATTATGATCTCTAGCTCTAGAGCCAACCATATCAAAATATCGATCATTATCCACTCTATAAAATCAATGAAGGAATTTATAAACCGTCACCATATTCCCCCTTAATCTTTTAGCTTCGAGTGATGGCAAGTCTAATTCCCTAAGCATCTCCTCATGAACTGATATTATTTATTGCTGGCACCAGTTTAATGGCATGTCTCTAAACTTTTCCAGCTTAATTATGTACTTTTTCAAGTGTGGATTCCAAAAGGGGTTGCACATTCAAGCTTTGGCCTCACATAGGTTACATAAATATTTCCAAACATTTCCTTGTCCTTGTGTTTGAAGACTACTCTTACATTTGCTAAGAAAGCATATGCTGCCCTGACTATGCCATTTATATGCATTTCTAGAGAAGCATCTGCCAGAGTGTTTACTCCTAGATCTCTTTCATTCTCGGTCTCTTGAAGTTCTGCCCCTGCTACTGAGTATTCAAGCTTAGCTTCTTGCACTTGTACCCATTCTCACTACCTTAAATTTTGAGGCATTGAATTCCATTAGCCACTTTTCTGACTATTAATGCAGACTGTTAAGGTCTTCC